>JAODUI010000029.1:5654296-5685483 GCA_027563995.1 Papilio gigon | reverse complement strand
TCTTCTCAACATTTCTTTTGTATTGAACTTTAACGTGTTTACACTACGTGGTTCCAAATCTCAATCTTTGAATTTCTAACTATATTATATTACTTTTTATAATTGTATTATTTTGTGCCGACGAGGCGACAACTTCCCAATATTCAAACTTTCTGTACTGCATTTTCAAGTATAAAATATCACCTAAAACATAGAACGCATCTGTATGAGTACATTTCAAATTTACAGTTGATTTTTTTTTTACTTGAAATGCTAAATGTTTGAAATTTATTGACCTTAATGCGTCAAGAACTCACTAAAAAAAGGAAATAAAAAATCTTAAATACGTAATTTAAAAAAGAAATCAACACTATTTAAAAATATTTCATAGCATAATTTTAATGTAAGTCGAAAATTTAAATGATGCATATAAAAGTGTTAAAATCGAAAGAAAAATTATTGCCCCGTATAAGATCCGCAGAAGATAATACTTTCCTTGTCCTTTATAAAGTAATAATATGGACGATTTGCTTCAAATATTATTGGTTGTTTATTACTGATGCCAGCAGATCTAGCGCCCACCACTACTGCTGGAATATAAATTAAATAAATTTTAAATACCAATTAATTTTATAATTAGCGCCAATAGACTGTCTGGTAACACTGGTAAAGTGGAAATACTGTTCAAGGGTACCGATTTCCGATCACGTGGTCGAGAGTTCGAATCCCATCAATCGATTATTGTCATGGACCACATCTTAGCACAATCCTAGAGCTTAGTTGGAGTGGTAAAATAGTAGTAAATTAACAAAAATCCGCTAAAACTAAAACAACTCTAAACGAGATATAAAGATTTACAGTATCTGTAAATTTGATAATACCAAAAAATATACTAATTAACAATATTATTTATGCATCTTCCACTCTTCAACAAGTCACACATTGTTTGATAAACACAAACTAATTGTTCTGGGTAACATTGACTTAATATTGTAAATAATAGTAGATTTTTTATAATTTACTAATATTTCTCGTAACCATTCCTGGTAAGCTTGAAAAAGCTTGTGTTAGGATATGGTTCACGACAATAGTTGAATGGTGGGATTCGAACCCATAACCGATAGATCGGTAAACCGTACCCTTAGCCGTTAGGCTATCGGCGCTTCAAATGTTCATTGCGAAAAAGTTCCAATTACTATTCCGATGTTTGTTTAATAAAATTTAACAAAATAAAAAGATTTGTCATATATAACATATAATTATTTAAAAGTAAACGTTGACATTACTTTTATAATGCGTAAACATATCAAATACACTCAAGAGCAAGGAAAACGGGTCACTTAATAAGACCTGTTAATCTAAAATGAATAAATCTAGCATTCGTATATTTCAAGAGTTTTTAGGTCTCTTTAGGCCTTTAGTTGACCCGCATTCATTGCTCTTGACTATATAATCATAAACATATTAAAAATGACATTAAATATGTCATGGTTTAGTAAATGATCCACAGAAGAGAATGTTATTATTAGATCGTATGAAATAGTAATACGGTCGGTTTGCTTCAAAAACTTTAGGTTCTCCAACCATAGCGGACAATGCAGTGATCAATACAGCTGCAAAGAAAATTAAAAAAATTACTATATCAGACATTATACGTTTTTGTGGAATTAAAAGGTTCTATTTTAATATTACATTGATCTAATTAACGTTGTCAGTTCTACTAACTCGTAGGTTGATAGAAGCTCAAAGAGGGATCTTTTAAAGACTGATTTTTTACAAGAGAAGGAGCAAACGAACTGCGGGAACACAAGGGTGACCGTCGACGCCCATGGACATTTCCAATACTAGAAAAATCACAGATGCGTCATCGGCCTTTAGGAAAAAGGTACGCTCTCTTCTTGAAGGACCCTAAGTCGTATTGTTTTAGCTATACCGCCGAGTGCAGACCGGTTTGAATATTGTAGTTCACCTCAGTCTAGACCAGAACATATTTACAAAGAGAATAAAATCTCTATGTGTGAATGAAAATTGAACGTTTTAATAATATCTCGATGACAAACTCAGTGTGAGCCTTCGCCTAAAGGTATTTTACGTTTGTGATGCTTCAAAATTATATTGACTTAAAAACTATGTTTTTTACGGGAATTATAATTGTATTTGCGCGATTTAAATAAAATATGTAATACGTTTTTAATGAATACCATTTAATATCAACTTTAGTGATTATGGAACAAAATTTCTTATTCCAGTAAAACCGCCGCAGAACAAAATATTCTTCTGATATTTTATAAAGTAAATATAAGGACGATTTGCTTCAAAAACTTTTGGTTCTGGCTTTGGGAGAGGTAATGCTTTAGTACTGATGACTACGGCTGCAAAGAAAGTATTTTTTTTTACTAAGATTGTAATTAACTTTTGTTATTTTTTTTTTGTCGTGGTGATCTTTGGGGGAGGCCTACGCCTAGCAGGGGGTGACATGTGGCTGATATGATGATGATGATATTTTTTTAATTTACTTCTTTTATTTGGTTCTCTCTCCTGTGCAAGGAAAACCTGTGTAACAGGAGATAGGGCTTTCTCTGTTCTCTCCTTATATTTAACGATATTATTATGCGCGCGCATATAATGCGTAGCCTAATAGTAGTGGAGATATAATATATTGGTTAGTTAATTACTAACAGACATTTATATTAAAGAAATACGTTTGTTTGTTAATAATATTTCGTTTAATCGGAAATCAGATATGTGTTGCGGGAGATAATAGAACATAACTATTGATTCGTAAAGGCACCACAAAAAAGAATGTTCTTCTTTTGGTTTAATATAAAATAATAATAAGGACGACTCGCTTCAAAAACTTTTGGTTGAGATATTATCACTGAAGTAACGCCGACTGTAATAGCTGTGAATAAAATAACACATTGATACTAATCTTAAGTTTTTTTGTTTGATTCGATTATAACACCACACGCAAACAAGGACACAGGTGGAGCGACGACTTAATGCGGATGGAGGTACCATTTGATGCGGAGGGAGGACCGCATACTGTGAAAAGCATTGGGAAAGGCCTATGTCCAGCAGTGGGCAGACAAGGACTGATTGATGATGATGACGAAAGAATGTATTCCCCAAATCTCCTCTAAGTATATCTAAGAGGTTAAAGTATATACAGGATGTGGAAGTACGTATAGTGAGCTCTTTCATATAACTGTGTAAGAGTAACTGTTGTACTCAGATTCGTGTTTAGCTTTCGTTTAGTATAGATTTAATTGGAGGAATCTAAACTAAAGATCTTCCTTAGTGAAAAAATGAGTCTAAGTTGAGGAGTAAATATTCTACGTACCGTTCGCTGCAGCCGCTTCTGAACCCAATTCATTAATAATTACAACCGCTTTTTGAACAGCCGCAGATACATATAGTTGTTGAAAAACTTTCAAGACTCCAACGATGTCTGTGTTATTAGGGTTCAATATTTCTGTGATATTTACCTACGAAAAAGATTCGGAATTTTAATCTGCTAAACGTTTGCGGGAGTACCCTGGATGAAGGCCGAGGACCGATCATTATGGTGATTTTTCTCCCTACGCCTAGCAATGGGCTACATGTGGCTGATACGATAGTAAAGTTTAGAATTATGAAACTTTTTTTGTTTTATTAATCTCAATTTAGATTGGGGACAGGAAGAGATCGTTTAAAATATAAAATACTAACCGCTTTAAATACTTTCGTCAGGTCAGTTGTTGTCGATGTTTGTATTGAAGGTAGATAAACTCGAACCTCCTGGTTTTGTAATCCGTCGACTATAGATTTGAAAGTCTGCGGATCTTGTAACTTTTGTGCTAGGCCTTCGAGAGAGTAAGTGTCCTCCGATGTTGGCAAAACGCACAAAAGACTGTAATTTCTATCTTTGTATAATAATTCCAAGGCCTGCAATTAAATCGTTTTAATCCGTTTTTTTTTCCTTGCCAGATAATTAATTTTTCGATTAATAATAGAAACAACGTTGTTGAAAATATTCGTACCTTTACTTCCAGTTCAGGACTCTCCATATATCTAAAGTTACCTTTTTGGTACATCATGTCAACTGTTCCATTTTTATCTTTTGAGATATAAAAATCTTTCTTTTGCGTATTTTTTGGGTCAAACGGCCGCAACCAATTGCCCTGTAATGTAATTTAAAGAATGTGATCAGAATTAACGTCAACAATTTTTTTTAATTTGTCAGAAAAGGTTTCCTTACCTTGAAGTAAATAGCATTTACCAAAACTAGTCGTGTCAATGCACTCAAAAGACTTTCATCGACGAGATTTGGTATGAGACCATTTGTTTGGGCTTTCACCTGAAATTTATAATTCATTTTTCATAAAAAACTCAGTAAAGTACTTTTTGCGTTGACGAGATTTCTGATTATCGTTTAGTATAGTAACGTTTGCCCTTTGAATGTGTGCGTAAGAATTTGTATGTGGTAGTATAGAAGGAAATTAAGTGGACATAATCGTAATTACAATTTTTAAGTATTCATATTACTTGTCCCTGTAAATCGTACATACCCAATCGTTAATAGCTTTCGCCGCTGCCGCTTGTTGACTGAAGTCCAAATTTTCTGCTTTAGCATCGAAATACACTTCTGTATCGTATTTGAAAGCATCACTCAATTCATATTGTTTATTGGCATATATTTTTTGAGCCAAATTCAGTGTCACATTCTTTGGTAGTTTGAAATTATCCAATAGCCTTCTCATTCCTTGACGAATCTGTAACACAAACGATCCTTGTAAACATTACGAAGCTATTCCAATACTGATAGTTAAGTTAAATTTAGTGAAAATTCAGATACCTCGTCCTTATCTTTGACATTTAGTACATTTGTAATTTGATCAAAGGACTTCCCAATAGTGTATAGAGCAAGCTCTGCTAACGGAACCAGTACACTAAATGGCGACGCTATGAAACTTTCGTTGGGGTTTTCATTTGTTTTGAGCTGTAAAAAAAAGTTCTTATTCCACGGGCATCTATTATAGTAGCAGTAATACCAACAGAAGTTATGTCTTCCACAACTCCAGTCGAAGTACATTATGTCTTTTAGATCTCTGATTACAACTGATAGATTGGAAATTTTTTTGTTAATTTTTCATAGTCATTCTATTTCATAGCTCACTTGTAAAAATTGTTGAGTAAAACGTGCGTTCCCAGCTAAAATTTTTTCTAAAGCTTTATCAGCATCTACATTAGCAGGCGCGGTAGTCACTGTTGGAACTTCTGTGGTAGTTGTTGCCGGAGTCTCAGTGGTAGTGGCTACAACATTTGGTTTGTGAGAATATTTGATTATTGACAGAAGAGATAATTGAAAATATACTCAAAAAAATCTAATTAGTGGAGAAGACAATGAATAATCGTCAACTTGCCCTTTCCCTAGAGAGTGTCAGCACAGTATACATTCTTTCATAAATCTCTATCAGCTGTCGTATCTGAACTCACACCTTTCTTACGCGTATCCTCTTTCACACAATCCTTTCAATCTTTCGGTCTCCCTCTACTTTTATGGTCATGGCCTTTTTGTTTATGTGCTCGTCGTATCTTTACAAAACAAATCCATACCGTAATAACCTTTTGCTATTAGAAAATAAGATTTATTTATATCAATTTGAACTTGTGTAACTTCAATTCTGCTTTTAATTAATATTTAGTTCACTTACTGTATGGTCTGTTGTCTACTTCACATTTACTTTCATCATTCCTTACGTAACCTTGTACACATCGACAACCCTTTTTACAGCAATCAGATCCTGATGCACAGTTTTCGTAATACTCGTTTGCACCTCGACATTTTGGATCTGTAATCAATATTATTAAGTTACACGAAATGAGACACAAGCAAGATTAAGAAAATATTGAATTTGTTATGTTGAGGGGGTCACCTTTCCTTTCTGGACATTTGTTAATAGGTACACAATTCCCTTGAGCGTTTCGTAAGTGATTCTTTTTGCATACGCATCCGTATTCGCAACTACTTCTAACAACATCAATACAAATATCAGGTCGTCTAAGTTCGGAACAGTTGCGTCTGTCGCAACCTCCATTAACACAATCGGCAAATGTTTCTAACTGGCGACGGCAAACTGAAGAAAAAACAAACGAAGTCTAACATTCTGTTATAACAGATGAAATATAAAGGTATTTGTTTTGAATGAAATTGAAAATATTAAGCGAGCAAAGGTTTAGTATTATATTGCGTCTCTTCGCATTCAAATAAGCAACAGAATTATAAAGCGAAGAAAGCAATTGTAAATAGCATACGTAGCGTAAAATATAACTAACATTTATTTTTCGCAATGCATTTGTCTTTATCATTACGTGCGTAACCACTTTCACAACGACATCCCACGACACACGAATCGTCTGCAGTTTCCGTAGTTGATTCACATGTTTCGTAATATTCATGGGGTCCATCGCACACGTTTTCTGCTGCGTTCACACAAAGAGCACTAGTTATTTGAATAACAATATTGATTAGTAATGTCTAACTGTATGCATATAAATAAAACTAAAATCTACTTGTTTTTTTTTTATAAATAGAAATTGACGTATACATGTTTGTCCCGTAGGTGTCCCTTCTATTTTTAAGGACGTTATACCTAGTGTGAATTTTAAAGATCTATAAAGTGAAATGAAAATGTTTATTGTATTTACAATTTGGCTTTGGCTTAGTTAAATAAAAACGAGTAATACCTCCATCGCACGTGTCAGACGATATATAGGACGATCTTTGTGAGTAGGAGCTCGACGCTGACGAATATGAAACAACATCAGAGGATCCGTCAGAAGCGCCATCTATTACAATGTGCAGTTAAAGTTCTTTACATTTTTTTTTAATAAAATTAACTAATATGTGCCCACGACTTTGTCCGCGCGGATTGAAAAAAAAGCTGTAAAATAGCCTTTACGGTAATCCAGACGGTTATCGATATTTACCAATTTCCATCCATACTAGGCGTCTAGAACGTACCAGCAACAAATAACAATCCGTCCAAATTTTCGCAATTATAGTTTTAATTACATTTAAGATAAGCCTTAAAGAAGTTATAAATAAACAAAATGTCTTATACGATTTATATAGATGAATAATCTTGTTATAAATTATATTTTGATTTATAATTTTTTTTTCATTTACCTGAACACAACACCGCTACCAAGTTTGCCGCGAGCAGTAATATTCCGTGTGTTGTCATCATCGTACTCACTATCACCTGCCGTCGTTCCAAGGTCTCCACAACTTAAATACAGTTTCGTGCAACTGTTATAACATCGTGTATCGCAAAGTAATTATTTTATTAGTTATTTTAACAGACGGTAATGTATTGTCTTTTAATATTTGCTCCAAATACCTATTATCTTTCATTTCTTTTTGAACTAATTAAACAGAAGCCATCGTGTTTATGAATTTAATTTACGTGTTTCTCGTTCACTGATAGCTGTGCAAATGTAATGTATAAATTGGTTTACTTTTTTTTTTTTAATTTAACTTTTAATTTTACTTCATACAATAGTCTTATGACCAAGCACTATCTTTTTATACAAACACGTTTTGTAGAATCACAAACGATAAAATACGATTTGCAATTTTTATTACACATTTTAATAACGTACTTTTTATTGTTAAGAGAATCGAATAACAAGTTGTTTAATAAGTAAAATCTAACTAGAATGGCTCAGCGACCCAAAGTGTGTCTTGGACTCTGACTATAAAAGTCTTCACCTAACTCGATCTCGCGCCATCGCGACCCAGTTCAGGGCATACAGCTCTCTTAAGTATTTTTCCACCGCGTTTACCCAGCGACACCACGGGCAGACAACTGGGCGTCGACCACTTGGTCGTCCCAAGTACGCGCGTTTTCCGCTGCGAACATCAACCATTCTTTCCTATTGAATGTTTTTTTTTCTTAATAAATAAGTAAAAATCTGTCTGCGAGTGTCTAAAGAATTTCAAGACTTTTTGATAAGGAAAGGATTAGATGAAACGATAGAGATAGACGGATGAGCGGGGCTTTTTCCTTTCTGCTTTCGAAATAAATAAACAAAAATCTCCATCCAAATGTTTATAGTTATAAACATATTATACAAAATTAATACTTAATAGTATTTAATACAACAGGATGTTTTCTTTAAAGGCAATGTTCAAATTAGGTTCAACGGAATACTCCTCGTCGACATTATTTCCCAGTATATGTTCCACAAAATAATACGTTCCTTTTGTATAAGACAAAATATAAAAATGGACGGTTGGCTTTAAAAACTGTTTCTTTTACATTCCATCCCAGTTCCATTCTCAGTCCGGTTATTACAGCTGAAAAAAAAATTACTAAGTCAAGGTTTTAATTCGAAGCCGTTACGATCCTGGCCTCATATATGGACACGGTACAAGTTATATTTTGTGCCTATTTCATTTTCGTCATTTTAGCACGGATAACATCAATTATGGATGGTAAAAATTCAAATTAATAGATCTAAACTAAACTATCAGTACCTTCAACGGGTGCATTAAGTCGGAACGAAGCAAAAGTTGTTTTAGCAACGACCATCTAGACACTAGTGAAACAAGGATGATAAACAAAGTGAAATTATTCTACATTGATACGTACCGTTCGCAACGGATGCCTCTGTACCAAACTCATTGATAACCAACACAGCTTTTTGGACAGCTACAGTAACGTGCATTGGTTGTAGATATTCTAGTATCTCACTTATGTCAGTTGTATACGGATTAAATATTTCGGTAACGTTCACCTGTTAATGATAAAACTGTTATCGAAAACAAATGACATACATTTTAACACAGTCTATGGTATCACGATATATATGAGTGAACTAGCTGGACATGTTGGTAGCACTGATCATGTGAATAAGCATCTAGTGACCTTACCCCTTGTAGAATTGGTTTTAGATCAGTCGTAGTTGTAATTTCTATTGACGGCAAGTATACTTTAACACTATTAAGTGATAAGCCGTTTATTATTTCCTTAAGAGTATTTGGGTCTTGAATCTTTTGTACAATACTTTCTAAACCGTAATCATCTTCAGACGTTGGCAAAACAACTAGAAGGCTATAATTTTCATCTTCATACTTTAGTTCTAATGCCTAAAATAAAATGAAAATAAACTGAGAGAAATACATTCTGAAGGCGGAGGACCGCATACTGTGGAAGTCATTGGGAAGCCTATGCCCAGCAGTGGGCAGACAAGAGCTGATAATAATTATATTATTTTGTAATGATCGCTGGATTGTTTATACAATCATACATTATATATGTATATGCAACATACACACATATATCAGTATGTAAGTGAAATAACATGTTGTCTGTAACCTGTTGTAATTGTATTTAAAAGTGATATAAAAACAATTGCAAATTCGTTCAGGAATCAAATAAATAAAAAAAAAGTATCGTGATTAATTAAAAGACCATAGTAGCTGGAGTAGACTGCTCGGGTAGACTATAGGCAAGATAATATTTTATATGGTTAGAAAGATATATGACTTACCTTTATTTGTAGTGCAGCGTTCTCAGCGTAATAAAATGAATTTAATTGATACATCATGTGAACAATTATTTTTTCATTTTTATTCACATAAAAATCAGTTGGTTTCGAATCTATTGGGTCAAACGCATATAGCCAATCACCCTTAAATTTAATAATTATTATTTGATGGATAGCAACGAATGTTTTGTATATTCCATGATTAAATAATGAAACTTACGCCAAAGTAAATGGCATTAACGAGTACCATTTGTGTTGAACTGCTCAACATACTAGATTTAACAAGATCCTTTATTTTGCCATTTGTTTCAGTATTCACCTGGAATGCAATTTGTCTAATTAAAAAAAAATCTATCCGATTTTTTTTTTTTCTACAAGTAGTGCATAAGTATTTCTATACCCAGTCATTTATTAATGCCGCTGCTCGTTCGCTTTGACCGAAATCTAAATTTTGTGCTTTAGCATCGAAAAATATATTGGTGTCAAATTTAAAGTCTACGGTAAAGTTGTATGCCAAACTGCCGTATACTTTTTGAGCAAGACTTATTGTTAGATTTTTCGTCGATTTAAAGTTATCCAAAATTTCTCTGAATCCTTGTCGAATCTAGAACATGTTTTTTTTTTGTTGCATTAATATCATAAATAGAAAATTGTTATCAGTAATTTTAAGAAATAAGTAAACCTCATCTCTATTATCGACTTTTAAAACATTAGAAAGTTGATCGTATGCTGTTCGAGTCGCATATAGAGCAAGTTCCCCTAAAGGGAACAATACAGAGAACGGCGACGATACGAAACTTTTTCCTGGATTTTCGTTTGTTTTCAACTGCAAAAAAAAAATGATTAATGTTATAATTTATTGATTGAGTAAATCTCTCTAACGCGAAATCAACATGTTTTAAAAAAAATACATATGAAAGTGACATTACTTACACTTAAGAAATTCCTAGTAAATGCCTCATTGCCTTGCCAAATTTTGTTAAGGAACACATCACCATTCTGAACATCGGCGATGTTAGCTACAATAAAACAAAAAATATAAATGCGGTAAACTACATATAAACATGAGTAAAACGATAAGAAGATGAGCAAATTGACTTTTACTATTTAATTGAACCTTTGCAATCAGGCGTAACGCAGGAACGATAATAAAAATAAAGACTATTCATTCTACAATTCTGTACGGTACGAATTAATCATTTCATTTTCTATACTCAAACTGAATTGGTAATTGTGTCAACAACCATTATATTACTCTATATGTAAGGTATAATATAGAATGATGGGGTCTATTATCTTAATGAAACGATATCAATAGCTACACTAGTTACTGGTATTCTTAGTAGAGATGACTTGGCTGACGTAATCGCATGATCTGCCCAAACATATAGTACACGCTAGCTGTAAAGTTACGGTAAAACGACACCTGACAACTAAAGGTATAATAATTAAACGTTGAATATGTTTTGTAAAAGTATTTCATAATAAAAGGGGACAAAGGAGCGGCGGGAACAGCGAAATGATCGTCGACTCCCATGGACATCAACACTAGAGGAGCAGTTGCTTGCCGGCTTTTGTGAAAAATGCTCTCTTCTCATACAGCGTGAAATAAAGATTGAGAGAAAGGGATAAAAGTGAACTATCGTACCTTTGCATGTTGTTGTAAATGTGTTAGCCCCACATACAAGAGCAAGTAGTACAAGAGTTGTCGACATTGCACATAATAAAAAGTATTAGTTTCAAGGTCTATTCTTTTATAGTAATTCATGCTATTGGAACTAACGTCTCCATTATAAATCGAATTTTTCGCCCACTAATCGAAATTGCTTTGTTATTTGATTTTATTACCATATCACTAGAAATGTTCTTATTTTAAAATAAAAATAAAAACTAACGAGCAAGTACGTACTTCGCAAGCAGGTTTATAATGTTTGCTCATACATTGAAGAAAATATTTTTTATCAGCATCATCATCATTATCAGCCTAGTGTAGTCCACTGCTGGACTGCTGAATATTTTTACAGATGATTAATTCCAAATTTAATTGTTTACGATGCTTTAATTTCGCGGAGTAAAACAAATCACTTTTTACATATTTATATTTCGTTACTAGCTGTCCCCGCGAACTCTGTTTCTTCTTAAAGGCAACAAATAAATATTTTTGAATTTATTAGGAAACACAAAAAAAAAACATCCTCGTCGGAAAAAAAAACGCTTGTACGTGAAATGGAAAAGGGCTATTTTTAAGACTTTCACGGGAGTTTTTCTATTTTTTCTCACCTTTTAAACCTTCCCTAGTCCTTCACGAACATTCCAAGATCAAGATAAGATAAATCCGTTCAGCCGTTCTCGAGTTATAGCGAGACTAACGAACAGCAATTCATTTAAAAATATATAAGATACATTAACCGTATGAATTATTATGTTTTTTTGTAAATCTCCGGCGATGCAATAGTTATTAGTTGAGATTTAAAGGGTTAAGCTTCTCAATTATTATTATGTCCCGAGGCAATTGAAACGTTCGTAAATGATAAGCTTTTGGTTATTTCCTTGCAAAATAAGACCGGATATTATTACAAATGTTGAATTTTAATAACAATTTTCACTAAAAACTGAACATCTAGACATTGTGTCAATATGAATATTTTTTTTTATTTAATCACGTGTTTTGAAGTTGGAGTCTGTAATAAAAGATCGAATATATAATGTATTTTGTCTCCATTTATTGTATGTATTTAATTTATGTAGTTTCACCTTATTATTATTTTGTAAACTTACGGAAGTCAGGTGTTAGTGTTAGTATTTCTTCTATAGAAAGAACTGAAGAAGTTTAATCTTAATTCTTTCTCACTTTGTAGTTTAAGGACAACTTAAGTGATTATTAATAAGATTTATTAATAAGGTAATGGCTAGGACAAGAATTTATCATTTCTTCTCTATTAATAACAAATATACTCGTAACCTTTAGTTACATGTATATGAATACATCGTGTACTTCTGTCCTCATGGACAGGAGTACACAAACGCCAAATGAATAAAGGTTTTTAAAAAGAACATAATTCTGAAGTTTAGTAAATATATGCAGCTGTCTATATACTATTTATTTAGCTTATTAAAGATAATACAACATTTTTAAGGTTCATTTAACCGGTAATTATAGTTGAAAATGGTCATGCCCCAGTAGGTATGGATCTCCTCCATTTGTCCCTGTCCACTGCTAGTTCCGTCCAGGCTTTGCCCGCAATTTTTATTAGGTCCTGTAACCATCAAGCTTTGAGCCTTCCTCTTGTTCTTTTTCTTTGTTTCGGATAGTAGTAATAGTGAGTTATAAACCAGTATAAAGGAAATAAATAACATTTATTTGATAATTATTCTTTAATTGATTAATTTCATGCAATTGAATGAAATATATGAGTAAAACAGAATGAAAATAGCATTAGTTTCCGTTGTTTGCTCCACAGAATAAAATATTCTTCTCGTATAATATGAAATAAAGATACGGCCGGTTAGCGTTGAAACTTGGAGGTTCGAACATAGGTGCTGCTAACTGAAATATTATGTCTGTAACGAAAAATCACAATTTAATAACATCCAAATATAAGTATAGTACAATAAATTATAGACTAAACAATCTTCAAAATCGATATCCATCTATTAGATGAATAATCCGAGTATGATTTGATCTCAAACATATTTAAAGATAAATGTAAATTTCGTTGTGCATAGTAATTTTTAAATGGAATTAATGAGCGGTACAAACAGGGTGCAATGATCCAATGTATTTTATTACTGCTTCCCATCAAGAACTAAACTCAATTCAACTATTAATACTTTCGTGAGACATTTCACTATACTACTTATAAAACCGCTTAACTCACGTGTAAATCGGTGTCAGTACCGACTAGTTTCGAGCCCATCGGAGGCTCATCTTCAGGGTGAGTGCGAACGGGTTAAGCCGTTTTATAAGTAGTATAGTAAACTCAATTCATGCGAATTTAGCAAAAAAGACTTATTTGATTTAATCGAGTACGTACTATTCGCTGCAGCTGCCTGTGTACCTGACTCATCAATTGTCACGAGTGCTTTTTGCATAGCAACAGATACATGTATTGATTGCTCTTCTTTCAGTATCCCACTTAGATCCCATGTGCCCGGTTTGAACATTTCAGTTACATTAACCTGGATACATTTAAAGTTAAATGTTATTTTTTATACGAGAAGGGGCAACACATTATAGTGGAGGAAATGCATTGCCGGCATTTGAAAAAGAGATACCCTTGCATCCTGAAGGACCCTAAGTAGTGGGGTGCGACGCCAGGCAATCTCCACGTGGTGCTCCCTGGGTAGTGTCGGCCTTAAGCCGGCAGGAGCTAGTAGCCTGACGGTGGGGAGAGGTGGGGGGTTGGCAACGGTCGCTGGGTCCGTGACTTCGCTCTCGGAGTTTGACGGGAGTTTGAGAGCGGGAGTTGAACGAGGAATTCCGTGTCTGGCGCGTAATCTTAGTAGCCCGGCCACCGGGACCGCGGGTACCGTTTGGAGCCGAGAGTTATGGACTCTTTAAACCAAGACGACACCAGCGGGGAATGCGGGGATTCCCGATCCGCAATGCACGATGTCGTCCCTTGAGGATCGCCTTAGGCGCCGCACGCGTTCCGTCTTGGGGCGGGGAGAAGACCCATTCTCGGGGCATTCAGTAGGGCGTCGGGGTGGCCACATGTTTTATACATGCTCCCGTCGCGTCCTACATCAGACGTGCGGGAAGGGAGGGGTTTAGTGTAGTACGCCTCGCGTAACCTGTCCACTAGAGTAGGTGTTTCGGAAGGAGAGTCTCACATAACCAGTGTTTCCGCCTTGAGATACACAGTACACATAAAACTCATTTTCCTTCATAGAAAAAAAAGGACCCTAAGTCGTATTGGTTTAGAAATACCGCCGAGGATAGGCCGTTCCACAGTGTAGTTGCCATGCAGAAAATTGAGTGAGAACTGCAACGTCGAAGAGTGCGGATGGTTGCGGTTGGTCTTCCGAGTCGTTCGATGACGAAACTTGGCAGCAGAAATAATATAATATTTGATGAAGAACATTAATCGTCTTTTAAATATTCTATAGTATATTTACGCTGTTTAGAACTCCATACAAATCAGTGGTGGTTGATGTTTCTAGCGATGGTAATGACACTCCTAATGTGGAGACTCTCAAATCATCAATAATTCCATTAAACACATCAGGATCAGTTATCTTTTGTGCAATATGTTTTAAACTGTAATCCGTTGCTGACGTGGGCAAAAGAACTAGTAGGCTATAAGCCTCGTCCTTGTACTTTAGCCGCAATGCCTGAAATAACAGACACAAAAATATGATAAATCTCAAGGCAAACTTTACATTCGAATAGTGGTGAAGTCAATAGGCGTAGGGGTTATTGTAATTTCTAACAATACTGCTGCAAAGTTATAATTTTTTTTTATCGGGATTATATAAAGTATAGATTCTGTGTAGGTACCTTTAATTGAAGATCTGTATTCTCCGTATATTGAAATATGTTCTGTTGATACATCATAGAAACTTTAACGGAATTAACTGGTGATAGATAAAAGTCTTTTTGACGTGTTGATTCTACTTCGAAAGGTAACTTCCAATCACCCTAAAACAGATATAATTATATATTACATAATGTTTATAAAATTATTTATTTTGTTTGAAATGGTCTTACCTTAAAATGTATGGCGTTCACTAATACCATCTGTGTTAATGCGCCCAACATCGATGAGTCAACCAAGTCTGAAATGAGTCCTTGCGTTTTCATTTCCACCTTTAATGTAAAATAATAAATAAAATTTTATTTTCTTTCCATACCTAGTCATTTAGCACTCACGATGCTATTAAGTTGAAATCTTGTCTTAATCTACTAAGCCTACTTATTCTTCAAAGCTTTAATGACAATATGCTCAGAACATTCGATTTCAAGTGGAAATTGAATTTAGTCCATTAACTGTACATACCCACTCATTTATTTTTGCTGCTGCGTCTTGGTTTTCACTAAAGTCCACATTTTCAGCAGCGGCACCAAAATATTGCCTTGTGTCAGATTTAAATTCTTTTTTCAACGGAACGTCTACATTGGTGTAAATTTTTTGAGCTAAATGTAAATCAACATCTTTTGGCAATTCAAAATAATTCAACAGTTCACGGAAACCATTTCTAACCTAGCAAAAATGGTTAATTGTATTAATAAGAATAAATAAAAATCACCAAACTACCCAATAAAACTACTAAATACCTCAACTGTGTTGTCGACGTTAAGAACATTAGACAGTTGGTCATGAGTTGTTCCGTTAGCATACAGGGCAAGTTGCCCCAAGGACAATAACACAGAAAATGGAGACGCTATAAAACTGCGATGAGGACTTTCGTTTATTTTATACTGTAAAAAAAATAAACATAATCATACGGTTATCAAAATATTCTTACAAACATATCATTCTATCCAAAAAAAAACTTGCCTTTAAAAAGTTGAGTGAGAACTCGGCATTTCCTTGCCATATTTTGTCTTTGGGACTTTGAAACCTTGGTACAGCTAAAATACGTAAATGAAAAAACAATTAAATCGTTTAATTGCAAAAATCTATTTTTCTTTCTAATTTTAAAATTAAATGTTATATTCTTTTTGTAATAATAACTTACATCATATCCAATAGATTAATTCTTACCTGAACATAATGTACTAATGTACACGTTAGCTGCGGAGAGAAGCAAAAGTGTTTTCAACATTGTAAGAAATGTGCGCATGCGCCGGCTTACGCTATGGTTCTTAGTTATATACTAAATTATATTGTTGTAACTAATTACCGTTATAAAGTTAAACAACACATGAAACAAATATATTAAATCTTATATAGCTGAATATAGTCTTTCTTCTTGGATTATCATATGTTTTTTTTTGTTAGAGAAGGTGGCAATTGAACGGTGAAGATCACAAAGGTGTTCGTGTAAGCCTATGGACATCCGCAACACTAGAGGACCAGATGCGTTACCGGCCTTTGCGAGAGAGATACGATCGCTTCTTGAAGGACCCTAAATCGTACCGGTTTGGTAAATTATCTTTATTTTACTGTGACCAATAGGGTTATGCAGATACCATAGATGTTAGGCGCTTACCTGACACATCTCTCTCACTTCTTATGCGTTCTTAAATTTGTATATACACTCTCTCTTGTTATTCGTTTTTTTCTATACATGTTTTTCATTTTATACACATGATCAAACTTTGTTGAACGTAGTTATTTCATCAGGTGTCATCATTGAATATTAAGAAATAGATATCAAAAACACTTTCACGTTCGAAACAAACAAACAACTGATTTTAAGAAATCATCTTGTATAAATATTTTCAATAATCAAAAATGTAACTAATGTATGGTACCTATTATTCAAAGGTCTCATAAATAGTTCTAAGGATTTCTAAATTAAATCATTCATATCATATGCTGTGTGACTAAATTATATTTTCTTCCGTATACTGAACGCGTGAAATCGTTTTCCTTATCAAACAAACAGAAACCTACGTTCGCAATGTGAACATAAATGGAACTGATTATAAGGTAATTTCTTTCTATCAGTATATTCAATTTTGATAATTTTTTCAAGGCAGTATTAACATTGACATAAGGCATATTAATATTAATGTTTTGTCAGCGTCTGGGTAGTACGAAAACTTAATATATGAACATTTAACGCAGCGATATTGTCAATTTTCAATATTGACAGACGATAATATGCTGTTAAAACGTTAAGAGGTAAATAATTTGAAAAAAGTACTTTTAAATCTAAAATGGAATATTGGAGCAGAAATAATAAATAAGTTTAACAAAGTTCACTCAACTTGGAGAAACTTCCAACGGATTTACAACTTTGACGTACTTGTTAAGGTAAAGATTGGTGGTCCCGCAAATTAGTTGATCGTTAGTTTCTTGCGAACTTCAAAACGAACTATCGACCATCAACTATAAACATCGACTAAGTTCTAAGCAAGGGTAAGTTACTCGAATTTCGATCCATCTTGTCGCTTACTTAACTTAAAGTGCACAAGTCAACTCTTTAGGAAACTTGGGTGTTTAAGATAATTCATTGTTTCGACCAAGGTGCCTTCAAACGAATTCAATTTCAAATATTTACTATTAAAATATGTTCTAGTATTGTAACAAAAAATAGAATTGTAGCTACGAATATAATATAAAATAATGAGTAGAGACCATAACTTAGGATTTTCGCTCATAGCATTTCATAAGACAATTCGCATCTCGTACAAGACGCAATGTAACCCAAAAAAAAGTTTATTTCTTAAATAAAAGACACGGAAACCGAAGCGCATGCGCAATGAGAGAAGTCTCTCATCCATATGCATTCGTTTATCTGACAATTGACGGATTACAGTATTCAATATTATCAGCGTTAATTTGAATAGAATACCTAACTTCCCGGAGAAAATTGGAACGATATCTGAATACTCCTCGGCAATTTCAAAACAAATATGTTAATTTATTCCCCGATAGACTACGACCATTTCCATAATTTGATTGCTTCGAGCTTGTATTAAAAGAATTGCGATATTGAATTATGGGTTTTTATTAAAGATTCAGCAATTTAAATAAAAGCATTTCGTTGTAGCGGTCAAGGAATTAATAACAATTTTGGGGAGAGTCGAAGTGACTTTTTACCTTGCGGAAAATATTAATTGGCTTTCAGTTCTTTCATATCGTAATAAGTAAATAATTTAATGTTTTAAATTAATGGACACATTACATGGTTATGGGTAGAACTTTTAATTTTTAAAATATATTTTGCCCCGGTTTAAATGACATATTCTTGTGAGGTGACACATGTGTAGACAAGGTGTATTTTTCTCTTCTTATGTCAGCCACACAAACATCTACTGTGTAACAATAGTCGACGGCGACCGCGAGGGTTGTGTTCGCAACATGTTTACTTAGGACACGACGTTGTTTCTTCCGAGCGACTACAAATATTTGGCACAGTTGATGAAACGTTCGTATGCCATTGAGGATCTCGTACCGGAGCGATACACCCCATGGAAAAATATTTACTTTCGATGTTTTTGTTTCCATATTCCCTATCAAGGTTTACATGATGACGGAAAATAGAATAGACGTACAATATATTTATAAAAGTTAATTGACTACTGTCATTTGTTTTATTTTTTTTATTGGATTTGATTTAATGTTGTAAAGATATGAAAAAAAAGTCCATTAATATGTGGTTGGCAATAAAATTGTGGAGCTAAAACATCTCGAATATCGTAATGTTGTTAGCAGGATATACTTAAAAAATGAATAACAGATCGATTTGATATACAAATTATATTCATGGTAAATACAGTTTTAAAGGTTTCCAAATCAAGTTAAGGAAAATACTTTGTCTTTGTATAATGAATTTAAAATTAGTACCAAATAAGCTACACGAGTAAAGATGATATCAAATTCGCTTCTAAGAGAACGTAGCTTGATAAGTCGCTTTGAATATTTGAAGAGAACATTCAGTCATTACCTCATTCAAATATTTGACGTCATCGTTTTGTCCTAAGCAAATATCTACTAAATACGATCTCGAAGTTTGAAGTCAACCACAACGGAGTTTAAGGTTGATACTTACAGTTTGCTAAGGCCTTAAATCAAATGTTAAATGTTATTAAATTTCAAAGATTAGATCTTTGAAATTATATCCTATCTACTTTTTCTTATACGTTATAACGATATTTGCTGGATTTTCACATCTATACAAACTTTATATTCATTTAGTAATTTACCTGAGATTCATTCAATGTTTCTAAATACTACAATATCTATAGTTCGCCGATTAAATTCGACCAATAAATTTTAATTGTGTTTTATGGGTTGATAATTTAATCACACCATTGGTATCTTGCTTCCCTTAAATTGGGTCGATTTGTTTTCACAAATCGTTTCTTTATCTGACTGTACTTTAATTTATGGTATTTCGTCCTGCTGCTCTATACAAAACAATGTACTAGAGATATTGCTAATCTAAAAGTAAAATATGTATGGAATTAACAGTAACTTATTACGTGTGAGCTCACATTAAGTCAGAAAAACCTAGTAAAGTTGTTTCGAAAACCAAATGTTCGAAAATCAATGCACGTACTTTTTTAAATACATTTTTAATTACGGATTTGTTATACGATTTAACGTATAATTGGTAAGGTTTCTGTCTAAATCTTTTTACAAATTTGTAGACTTAAATTTAGAAATGTTCGTGCCAGTATAATATCCCTATAAATTTCGTGATAGGATCTTCTGGGGCAGTTAATATAGTATTATTTAGCCTAAAGATTGTTGTATTCGTGTATGTTAACATATGTGTCTATCTTGCTTTACAAAATTTAAAATTTATAGATTTATTGTTGGTTTGCTTCATTACCATCTATACTTGAATGCTGTGTATTGAAAATAAAACTAATTATATACCGACGATAAAAACTTGTCACTTAAATTAATTGGCAGGTTAATTAAAAGTTTTGCGATGCTCTTTAAAATTTTTTCTTTCTTTAAAAATTGTCAATTTCTCGTAAAATATCTTAGCTTACTCCTGTTTTTGACTTTTTTTCAAGAATATGATAACTAACTTTGTAATTTTTTTTATAAGAGGACAGTTTCTGCATCTGACTTAATATTAAATTAATCTATGACGCCGTGTACCGACGAAACGCCGAGGGCGAAGTCGGACATTAATCTTTCAATGTTTATCAGAAGACGGAGAGCGTGATTTTGATCAATAATAAACATGTTTACCTATATTCGGACGCCGTTTACTTATATCGAATTTCAATCAGGACCCTAACAGTAATAATTGATGTCAACTAACCGTACAAAGTTTACCGTGAACGTAAATAAAACTTTATTTCTCTACTCTAAACCAAGCTATTCCACTTACTGTCATAACATAACAAATTTTGATATATTTTTATAAGGAATGTGATGTATTGTTACCTTGACTATATTTCTAAATAATGAATTCCTGGCATATCATAATCAGCGCTTGTCTGCCCACTGTTGGTCGTAGGTCTTACCCAATGTTTTCCACAGTATGCGGTCCTCCGCTTCCCGCATCCAACGACTTCCTGTCGTCCGCACTAAGTCATCTGTCCTGGGATATGTTACAAAAAATTTAACATTTTATGACTACTTCGAGTAATTAGTTTTAATATATTGTCGTAATGCAATTCGTAAATAATTTTTATCCATATTAATCATTTTTTTCTGTAATATCTATGTTGATTTATGTTTCCCGGATTTGCGTGTTCAAGTGATCGATCTATCAATAGTATATTTCATTTTTAAATTGAGTTGGAGATCGAAAAAAGTTCATGTTTTAGTATTGTTGTGAACGCTAAATAAGTAACGATTATTTAAAGCAGACATGCTATAAGAGAGTAAAATAAAAATTATGTACCGTCAACTCTGAGCACACAATTTTTGAGTTGTTTATGGTAACATTAAACATTTCTATAAAACGAAAGAGGAAATTGACCTTGGCTACTAAACGCAGCAGGCTCGTAAAGAAATTTAATCGTAATTTTTGTGTTTGAAATAAAAGTATCAAATGAATTAGTCACGCATTCGTATTTTGATTTTGATTTGATTTACTTACTGTACAAGACTAAGAGTAAAATGTTGCATAACGTTATAAATAAAGTATGTGAATATATCTAAAATCTATATATTTAAAATGAATTGCTGCTCGTTAGTCTAGCTAAAACTCGAAAACGGCTGAACGGATTTATCTTATCTTGTTCTTGGAATGTTTGTGGAGGTCTAGGGAAGGTTTCAAAAGTGAGAAAAATTTGAAAAACACCCGTGAAAGCCTTAAAAATAACCCTTTTCCATTTCCCATAAAAGCGTTTTTTTCCGAGGTTTGAATGTTTTTTTTTTGTATTTCCTAACATTTCCTAACAATTCAAAAATCTGTTAATTTATTGCCTTTAAGCCAAAACAGAGTTCGCGGGGTCAGCTAGTCCATAATAAATTCCATATTTCTTCTCAAATTTTAGTCTCTTTAATTTGTCTGGAATAAAAATATATAGCTAAACACGAAATAACCAACATGCTATAAAAAGACAAATTAATTTCTGTGTACACACTGAGATCATTTTACATAGAACCATGGAGATAAACGTCTGCTTATCCCTATAAACCTATAACTAAATATGTAAAGACCGGTATAGTCCGAATGATATCGTGACAAGCTATCAAGTTAGCATTTTTATTCCAGAATCACTAAATGAATAAATCTGAATCCTCGCATAACTTTACTATTAAATGTTTTAATAAATAAAGTAAGTAATTCCAAATTAGTCTACTTATTCCGGAATTGACAAGCAATGGCATAATCCGTACAGTATTAATTTTGCAAAGTTGGTTTGAATATCTGAGTTGACGTGTGAAATAAATTTCAACGCGCTGTCACGGAGAAACGTAATAAATGATTCTATATCTCTTAAATTAATTTTTAAATTTCCTTTTGCGTTGTATATTAAGCTTATGAAATTTGTATTTTTAGTACGATGTATAGATTTTTTGTTATAAAAAGTTAAACAGCGTCAATTTCGTAACAGTTGACAAACTTCAAAGTCAAAAGTGCCGGTGGCTAGATAGTCACAATTGTATGTACGTATTTGAAAAACTTAACAATGCAAAACGTAACTCTTTTGTCAATTGGCCAAAAGAAAAAAAAGGGCATTAAATAGTGTTAAATTTGAGTGGCAAGATAAAATAGTGGCAATGCTCTCAAGGACCATTAATCTGCCAGTGCATTATGAAGCTTGGCATGATCGATAATAGAGCTGGAAGATTGATGAATTATCGTCTGGCCAACACGCCATTAACCTCCTTTATACTGTAAATTATAAAAAGAATGCAACTCTAAACAATTTTGCCTGTGTTACAACATTGTACAACTCCCTTAAACGTTTACTCGTAAATCTTCGTAGTAATATTCCATCTGCTACTTATTACATACATATTATATTTATTTGTATATTATACGATACTTCGATAGTTGTAATTTGTTTACATTTGGAATGGAGACCACAGTTGTGGATGTAGAGTGTGGAGCGTCCTCCCTCCAGGTGGACTGTCGACGTGCGGACGGCGGGAAGTCGTTGGATGCGGAAGGAGGACCGCGTGCTGTGCATTGGATTAGATCTATGTCCAGCGTGGCAAACAAGGGCTGATGATGATGATGAATATACTTAGAGATGTAAAAATACGTCTTCTGGAAAATTATGAACAATTCTCTTATTCTTTGTCTTATAGTTAAATTAGTTACTATAATAATTAACAAATGTTATTGACATGTAAAGGACATTCAACAAGGTCTGACAACATTTGTAAACAACTTCACTCATAAATCCCCACTTTGCCTAATACTGAAGTTATAAGATAACTTTGCCTATTTTGCTATAAGTTCCGCATATTCCATGACTTTCAACGGCTAACTTTAAGTTTATGAATTTTATTTTCTTTACACGAGACCGCAGTTTGCCGGAAAATGTGTTGCGAAATATGAAATGTTTGGAATAAAACCTTTAAGATACGTTTTCATTATAACTGGTAAAGTAAAATTCTATGCAATTTTGTGACCGTAAGTTTCATATTGTTATTTTTAGCGACATAGAAATTGGGACAGTAATAAATAAAAAGAAATAACTTTTATCAGTAGAATAAAGATAGTGCGTTATTTATTGTTAGGTCAAGTAACATTTCCCCTGTTCACCGAATGTTGCGACATACTTTTGTTTACTCGTATTTTAATAAGTTACGTATTCACAGGACATTCTTTAAGGTTTTTAATTGCTCAAATTATTTATTCATCTTTATGAAAATGATCAGTGACTTGCATATTTACTACAAAAACTTCAGAATAGTTAATCAGGTTTCATTTGTTTTGTTAGTATTTCAAATAAAAAAAGAAGTAAGTAAGTAGCCTATGATTTTTTTCAGATACTATTCTATCAGATCCAAATTTCTTTCAGATCTATGAAGTCGAAATGTAGATATATAGACCTACTAAGAAATATTTAATCATTTTAATTCTAAATGGTTCTAAATTCTAAACGTCGACTAAACTGAACTTCGATAAATATACCCCAAGCTTTATTATTATAATAAATCAGTTATATCATTATTGATATGTTTCTTAGAGTATTTACTGCGGAAAAAATACATTTCTTTTAAGGCTTTAATGATAGTAGGTGATAAAGCGATGTAAGTTTCACAACTCAGCATTACGCGCGCTCATTGTGTACGTAAGGTAACATTTAGGAAAATTAAGTAAATCTCTTACTGACATGACAGATAGTAGGTTGACGAGGGTCCATGTAACATAAGCCGTCATACTGAGGCCAACGCAAATAATAACAATGTCACAAGAGAAATAATATCACGTCGACTCTAATATACATTTTAAGCGTTTATTCATTGTAGACAATGTTTGCACGACAATATTGCGATGTTGCTTACAGTCGAATCGCGGTAAACGAGAACAAAACATGTTGCAAATAATATGATAAAACACTAGATATACGAATAACTTTTACATACCAATTCGAAGTTCAAAAGTGAGGCAAAAAAAAAACTTTCGATGGGAAATTTTTTCTTAGTGTTGTCATTACCAATACAATATTATATTTATACAATTGACTATCATTTAGATATCAAACTTATATAAAAACACTCCATCGATAGATAACGTGTTTATGGATAAAACATTTAGAAATACGTATCTTGAAAAAATGCTACGTTATGTTCAATTTGCAGTTCATATTTATTCATAACTTTCTACGACTAAGTAACAAAAACCTACACCAAGTAACAATTAAATGACTCTGAGTGTGATGTAAGTCAATAAGTGCTAAAATCAATGAACCATACCATCACGTATTGCTAGAATCCATCTCTTCGTAGTTGGTATCTCTAGCAAAAGGATTACAGAAAGTTGCCAGCAACAGAGTATCTAAATAAAATAGCACATAAATAAAATTAAACGGTATCCTGGCCAATACCAGCCAGTAGATTGAATAACAAAGAATAGAAGAAGGAAAAATCCTAAGGTTTAACTTTGGAGTTTTAGGTTAGAAGCTCTACAAAAAAGGTTAAAAACGTGTTGTACTGTGTCCGCAATTCATCAATCTTCAGAGCTTTATTAATCATATTTACGGCGCGATCGATATTATTACAAGGAACGACAAAGTGGAGTGTAAGAGCTTTGAGTGTTTAGGTGTAGTCAAATTTTATAAAATTCTGTTATTACCATCATAATAACAAAATTGAATACTGACAAGTTTGTCTGGTCCAGTAAGAAGCTTTGCGATCGCGGGTTGTGTTCGATAATTTTTAAAATCTATAAAGACAAAGGAAATTACATCATTCAAAACAAATATTTTAATATGTAAATTAAAAAAACTTACGTCTTTTTTAATTTTCGAAGTGCCAATAGCCTAATGGTTATGGGTACGGACTACCGATCAAGCGGTCGTGGGTTCGAATCCCGCCATTCGACTATTGTCGTGGACCATAACCTAACACAAGCTTTTTCAAGTTACCAGGAATGGTTAAAAAAAATAATAGTAAATTAACAAAAATCTACTAATACTTTTCAATTATACGCGTTTTGTTTTTGAAATTCTTTAATTGCAAAGCAAATTAGTTTATTTAGTGAATTAAGTTTGCATTTTTTATGTATAACAAAACTTTAATCAGAATTAGATACGATTTCAAGTGAAATGAAGACCTAAATACAAGTAAGAGGACATCGTACTATATGTCGAGATACGCTTAAGTCAAAAGCAATAGCTTCTTTGAACGAAAATATCGCCTTTTGTTGTACACGTTCAATCAGTACCAGCTACTTAAGTGATTGATACGAAAAGCCCGTGCCTTTAGTGTACTGGTACCATTTAATTACATTTCGTTTCTCTTTCCAAAGTCCTCGCGGTCCTTTACTTTTTTGTTTCGTCTAATGGTAAGTAATAAAATGATCTAGTCCAAGAAAATGGAGACATTTATTTTATTTCTTATACAAAGAATTACGTAATATGTTTTATAAGTTTAGATTAAGTTGTCTAAATTGATACATTTAGTAGAAATTTATTACATATTAATATGTATGAAAACGTTTATTGCTCGTGTATTAAGATAAGTGAAACGCCAATAGCCTAATGTATAAGGGTACAGAATTCCGAGGACGTGGTCGATAGTTCGAATCCATCCATTCGACAATTGTAAACCAAATCCTAGCACAAACCTAAATCTTTGTTGGAATAGTACAAGATATATTAGTAAATAGACACAAAACTTCTAATATTGTACAAAGAAAAATGTTGCCCTTGTACTTTGGCTTGTCTGTTGTTAGTTTTTTTGTTCAAAGACAAGGCTTAAATGGATTTACATTTTCGTATTTAAAGTTAAAACTGTTCGTGCGGTTTAAAAGGAATTCAATAGCAGACGTAAGAACAATATGTCTAGAGATAATAAATGAAGTTGAGCGGCACGCGTGCTTATGTGAGCGCCAAGATAAGGGCATGTGTTCGCAGTAATAGATTACAGTTTCTCGTCGCGACCGTCGTCAAAGGACAGGTCGCAGCTGCCGCGCTGTCAACAATCTACAAACCTACGGACGGAAATAATTTAAATACTTTGTCAAGATCCAGCTGTTAAAGTCTTAGATTTAAATTACAATATTATTCAATGCGTTATTCATTTTGTTTTCTTTAAAAAACAAAAGCCTAACAAGAAAACTAGTAAGGATACTTTGAACCCGGGGAAGAAATTAAGAGAGCGGTTTACCATTTCTCACAATCCTCATTTATCTTTTTATAGTAATAACATTTGTATATACTTAGTATCATTTTGATTTCAATAAGTTACGTTTGATATTTGCTAATTATTAACTAGATTAAATATCATTGATGTGACTAATTACTTTTTTTTAAATAAATTCATCTACTCTTCAAAGTACCACGAAAATTTGTACAGAATCTCACAGTGTACCAATTGGAATAACGTTTATAGAGCCGTGTTTATAACCTGAAACAGAAATAAATCTTTCACAATTGAATTATAGAAATAAATTGGGTAATTCATTTTACTTTCAGATAAATCTGTCTACTTAGTTTTTTTTTATTAAGTATAATAAGTTTGAAGGTCTCGTCTTCGTTGTAGTTTTATAGGTCAACCTTTCATCATACTAAAATACTATTTGAATTGCCAGAAGGTAATATAAGTAAATTTAATAGGCTTTATTTAATTTTTGACGAAGGTTACAAGCCTAAAGCGACTTGAAAACAAGTCTGAGCTTATTTCAATTAAGGTCATGGAAAATTTTAATAGCAATGTTATGTTTATCTTTTAAAGAGAATAAAAGAGTAAGAAGACTCAACATAGATGTTGTTTGTCTATCGAAAATTACTTCAGATCAACTTGTAGAATAAATATTTTTCTTCAGTATTAGCTAAGTAAGGAGAGGTTGCTTATACAATTGTTAGTTTAATTATTATATAATTAAATAGAAAAAAAAACCTCCGTGAAAAATTACACTATACTACTTATGAAAACAGCTTAATTCACGTGTAAATCGGTATCAGTACCGACTAGTTGAGATCCCATTGGTTTGGCTTCTTCATGGTTAGTGGGCTTGGTACTACAGCCTGTCGCTCAGAGAGCGACCTGCCGCGAGTACTGTATAAAAAGCCAGATGATGTTAAGTATCATAAGCAATGATTCACAACTTATTAAATTATATAAACCGTATCTAATTGTAAAGTTCAATATATACCGGGGCTTTCGTCACTTAAGAACGTTTTAATATTACCCATATTACGCACGTGTATTGTCCCTTTCTTCTCCCGGTCCCATAGGAACAAATTCTCTTCCTTACATGCCACAAATTTGAAAATACGGCGTACAAGCTGGTAGGGTAGCCCCATGGGACAGGATCGCGATTTTCGTAACGAACTTCCCTCATAAATCTACGCCTTACATGATGCCTGTTTGCATAATATAAGACTTATTTAGCTTCTGTCCCATGAGCTTAACACTTACCTGAGGCTTTGTACTTTTTTATTCCTATCCACACACCTTCAACACAATCTATTGCAGCTTTCATTCATAACTCAAGGAATACTTAATCCTTTAGAATATTTTAAAAGCTTCTTAGTAACCAACTGAGTACTCTCAGTTTGATCACAATTAAAACTTCTATAATATTTATTCCAGTGTAAACTTTGTAGAAATGTTGAAGAAATAAGTACTGATAATACACCCAGCTGTTTTAAGTTGTGTAATGACAATGACTATTAACACGTTCGCTGCGAAATGAGGCCTATATCATCCCTAATGCAACTTCCCTGTGGTGCGGCAGGGAAAAACTTGTATTCTGTGGTGAGAAGGGTATAACTATGTTAAAGGACCGCGTGTAGCACTAACGTCTAGTCATGGAGCGGATGGAAATTACGCAAAAATTGGTGCCGCAGTAAACGTGTTAAGCAACATATCTGTCATTCAGGTCATATATTGCAATCCCATCACGTGGTCGAGAGTAGAATCTCGCCATTCGACTATTGTCGTAAACCATAACCTAGCATAAGTCTAGAGCTTTGATGGAGTGGTATAAGAAGTATTAGTGAATTAACAAATATCTAATTATTAAAAAATAAAAACAAAACTTTAGTAACTCGTTTAAATGAAGCCTTTTATAACACAATATATTGCAATATTTCAATGGGTAGGCCATTTGGTTGCTTGTGAAATTTAGCAATTCCTTTACTGCCAAAACTTAAGAGGATTATGACATGACAAGGGTTTCGTTTGACACTAGTCTTGAAACTGACGGCGTACGTATTCACAAAGTCATAAGCAAAACATTGTCACGTATTTAGAAACTTCTGATTTAATTCTTTAATGGCATATTTAGTTTTCGTTGAATTATTATAAAATGTTTACTATTTAAAGTTTTTAGTATTAATTAACAGCGTACTATCGACTTTATTTAATTTTAATTCTGCATCAAGTCAAAATCAGAGTTATAGAATATAGATGTCTCGAATAAAGTAATGAAGAAATTATTAATAGGAATTAATTTACCACGAACTATTATTAAAGTTTTGTTGAAAAACTGGTTTGCAATAATTTTGAAAATTCTGTTAGTAGGATTAATATCTAAAAGTCATTCATTATATTTTTGTATTAAAATGCAATACATCATATATCTTATATTTTTATACAAAGTTTGTATTTTAGTAATCCGGAAAGGTTAAAAACAAAAAAAATAAAAACAAAATTGTACATCATTAAAGTTGTACTGGGATTTAACCTGTATTTTAGTTCCATATTCATATGCTCTATGTTGTAATTTAAAATACATAGTAACTGCACACCGACTAAGGCGTGTAACGTCTTACAAATTATTATCCTCATCCTCGGAGTGTACATGTTACTTACCCGTTGACGCAGTACACCCTAAATACTAACATTATTTTTATTTTGTAAGATACAGTTTAATTTCAATAAATGTTGTAAAATAATTTTAAGCGAATTTTAAAACAGTAAAATCTAAATTTTTACAAATCACCATCATCATCAGCCTTTGTCTGCCCACTGCTGGACACACGCCTTACCTAATGCCTACCACAGTATTCAGACCTCCCGCATCCACCGGCAGCAGTCATACTTAGTAGGATTTAATTTTACACTATATCTTACCACTTACCAATAAATTGAAAAAGATTGAAAACATCTAAATAATTATGTAATGAAATTATTGGAATTAAATCATTTACTAGAATCATAGTAGGATCAGTTAAGTTACAAACGACACTATAAAAATTATAATGAATATAAATAAATATTTTATTTAAATTATGTTAAAATTTAGCATATACTACTGGAACAAGTCAAGTATTCTCTATTCTTACTTTGAATAAATAATATCCGTAAAAGCTCCAAAAGAACGATCATATTTTAGCGGGAGCCAGGACCCTCTCGTGCCGCGATACGAGATGTGCAAATGGTACTTGGATAACCACCAATTTGTTGATTTAAATACTATACGGGATATATTCTTAGATATATGAATAGGACATTATAAAGATTTATATGTAAAGTATAATTGCATTAGTTGAAATACAATTTTGTGTCATTAAATAATGAAAAAAAATTAACACTTCGAAAATTTGTTCGCGATGATATTCTATAATTTATGATTTCAAACCGCTTATGTACATTTAACAGCGTAATTGCATGAAAAAAATATAGAATTATTAATATAATTTACTCTCGAAATCGCAAAAATAACCACCGAGGGCCCATTTAAAGGTATTATCTTGGATTTATGTCTGATACTTTGCGGAAATTACGGGTGCTCCGCACTGCGGCAAGTTAGCAGGCCCCGGACTGAATTATCTTCGCCTTGTCACCGCATTCGTTCTTATTATGAGCTTATTGCGTACGCCGCTGCTTATTACAATCCTTGTCTTTCCAATAATTCAGGGAATCTCTAAATCTCCCCACGAAATTGGTCTATATCGGTATACCAAGAATATCCCAAGACTGACACAATTGACACAAATTGCTAACAAATTATTCCTCAATAATTATTACAAAAACAGTTTTTTATAGTCATATGAATACAAGTAATTAATACGTTTTGCTCATTCTCAAGCAATGTTGTCATTCGATGTGACAGTGGGTTATTGTTTCAGCGGCTTCCAAATTTAGTTCCATGTTTACTCGAGAACCGGTAAACTTCAGTAACTATCAACTATCGTAGCTGTTCAAGGAAGCCTGAATGGGGCCGATTTAGTTACTCGTCGATTTTGAAGCTGGCCAAACTTTAACAAACTACCTTCGTATATTGTTTCATAAGTATATTGTCTCTTTGTTGTTGACAAGTTGGATAAATTTCAACTATCTAATTACACAAGATACTTCGAAAAGGAGACAAAACCTGGAACAATCAAGATGTAGAGTAACATTCAATCTTTAATATTAAATTTAATTAAGGCTAATGAGCCTTAATTACATTATTAATAATAATGAAATATCGTAAAGTAATCTACCGTTCGGTAGTACGATAGATTATAGGTTATACTGTACTGGACTATAATTATAACAATAATAAAACATGACCATCTACATGCGAGGGCTTATCACTACACTCATCAAACCAAGAGTCTCACATCACTAGAACATCTGCTTTTTATAATCAAAGTCAAAAGGCAACTGTATCCATGTCCTTTCTGGAATACTTCTGCATTTTCCCCGCACCGGAAATAAGGGCGTTAACAAATAGTATAATAAACATTTCATTAGTAAAAAGGAATCAAACTTACTAGGGCAGTTTAAAGTAAAATATTTTTTTTATTTAGTTAACCTGATAACATTTTAAGATTACAATTATGTAATAATTTAAAATACTATTAGGCAGGGAAATGAAGATAGGAAAAACAAGGCCAATACCGTTGTTGTGATATAAATTTATTGATTCATGTACATATATACTGTGACGATGACATATAGATCCTTCTTTGATTCTATGTTTTATTTTTTATTTTTTTGGTATGTCAAATAGTGGTTGCTATGGTG
>JAODUI010000029.1:5615233-5654196 GCA_027563995.1 Papilio gigon | reverse complement strand
ATGGTGATGTTGATTTTGTTTAGTCAGATACGGAATAAATGGCTCGATGGTTAAATAATTTGTTTAATTCGTTACACTATGTATTTGAACACTAAATGAGTCCTCTTACATATGTATCAGAATTGTACAAGTAAGCAAGTTAAACTGTCACGTTCCTAAGAAGTCGGAACAACTCGAGAAAGCAGAACAACGGTCTCTATGCTCGGTGCAGTAAGCCCGCTATCTAAACACAAACAAGATAAAACACGATCTGCCGACCGAGTGCCACTTGACATGTTCACTCTGAAGCCATGGCTGGCTGTGTGTTTTCTTTTTTTTTAATTATGAGTAACGAATGGTCGAGATATATGCTCGACGTACTCTTATAGCGAATATATGAACTTTTCCAAACGTATTTCACAAAGAAATATTGCCATCGCAAATTTGTACATCACGTCGCTGACTACAGAGTTAGGTCAATTTTTTTGTGAAACAATTTTGAATTACATTCAATCTTATCTTTTAACTTCTACACACATCGTATAGAAAACTATTGAAAGTTTACTTATGTGAATAATATAACTTACACATAGTTTTGTTATATGAAATCTCATTAAAATATATACCGACGTCTAAAACGATCAATTCAAATTTATTACTTAGACAAAAAAAAAATGTAAAAATCAATTTACAAATGACATTTCCATAAAATCAAAATTATATATATTTATAATACTGTTCTCAGAAAAAATCTCAGTAGGCCAAGTTCACAGAAACATAAAGCCAAGGCTCCAGTAAAATTATTTAATTGAACGCTACAATAAATCATCTATTTATTTTTTTAATACGTTCCCTAAAACAATTTCAAACCTACTCCTGTCATTGCTAGGGTTGGCATAGTAATCAGTAACACGTTTTTATATAAGGCTTAAGGGGATGTGTAAGTACTCTCCCGTAACTAAGCCTCGTAGAACGGAAAAATATTTTGCCAATTTTCTTTAATCTCCGTTCGCGACGTCGGAAAAAGCAAGTCTAACTTAATCCGATGCACGGCGACATTGAAAAGAAAATAAACTAGATAAGAACTTAACAGAAAGTAGACCGCGGCGTCGCGACATTTTATTTGTTAAGTGCATTAAACACGTGTATTACTGCTACTTAGTCGTTTAGTTTGCGCGTAACGGATAATGTGAAAAATAAGACAAAATACACTACGAATAATTGCATCCCATTTCTTTATTTCCTTTTGTGTCGTCATCCACCTTTGTCTGCCCACTGCTGGAACAGGCCTTCCCCAATGCCTTCCACAGTAAGCGATTCATGGCCTTCCGTATCCAACGAATTGCCATCGTCCGCATTAAGTCATCAGTCCACCTGGAGGAAGAACGCTCCACACTTCTGGAAAAAGAAATGTAAGAAAAAAATACAAATTCGTACTTCTCTACTAATATTATAATAAGGAAAGAATTACATTTTTGTATATTACGAACGGTCTCAAAAACTAATGCAATATAACTGTCGAACATACGCTACAATTTTAATAGCATTTTTTAAATTCCGCGCTGACGAAGTCGGATGCAAAAGCTGGTTAGTATTGATTGTCTTAAATTTAGTTGTGTTCCTATGTTTTCTAAAATGTAATGTAAAAATCTATTGTTGTATTAAAAATGTCGTAAAAGTTTTACAACATGTAGATGTGTGCAGTGATATCATATAAAACGATGACACGAAATAATTTCTAACATGAACGTGCTCCGAGTATTGTTCTCAGATGTACGGAAATGTACGTTTTCTTTTTACCATTTTTATTGCTCCATTTGCGTCAAGCTCGGCTTGTCTCCGCAACCCTCCGCTCCCAGCGGATCCCTAATTACGACCGACCACATGACTAATTGAATGAAAACATTGCATAATTAACGAAGGGAGCAATACGCGACGCTTTTAAATGTGTGCTTGTAACTTTAAAAGGGCTCCGATGTTATCGGCGTGATTATCAAATACGTTATGTTGTTTGTTTTATTTTGAAAATAGGAATTTGTAAATAAATTTAATTAAGCTAGGAGCAAAACAGGCAGAAGTAATAAAAAATAATACCTCTTTCTCAAACGCAGGCAACGCATCTGTCGTTCTTCTGCTATGCCCATATTATGCTCTTATCAAAAAGTGAAGTTTCTACCCTTACCATTGTATTAACAAAAAAAGCGCATAATACAACAGTAAAATTTGCATAAATATTTTCATTTTGGTGTTATTTATCTAAAGTGATGATCGATTCCTGATGATAACTCACTTGGATTCAACCTTAAAACAAAAGTCGAAGGAAATTAGAAAAAACCGTCATTACAATTTCCCTTAATTACAGCTGCGAAGGTTTCTAATAAATGAAAATATTTCTGTATGCCGGTCGTTTACAAAAAGTTGTGCCTACTGCGGCAGCTCCAAAATGGGATTGCCTGTAATCATATATTTAATGGTACCCATAATGACCTCGTAAAGTAGTTACTGCCTCCAGCCCGCTCGTAAATACCGACTTACAATTTAAAAAGCTAAGATTAAAAAGAAAATGTTAAACACATTCATGGGATTCAATACATTCTAGTAGTGGTCTAATATTCGAAATTTTAACATAATTCATAATTTAATCTTTTTTTTTATTGTAGATAAAAAATAGGTTTAATCATTTCTTCTCATCAACTTTAACAGTTCATCCTATTGCGGAATTCACTTAAGAAGGGTTACAAACTTTTCGCTCTACGTATAAATAGAGATTTATGTGACATTACTCAGTCTTAATACCGACATGGCCTAGTCTGTTCCGACAACGTTATAGGAAACTTCATTATCATCAGCTCACTATACGTCCCCGCTGAGAGGCTCGCAGCATACTCTATTATGAGGAGTGACTAAGCCACAGTCAATCACGCTGCCCTAGTGCAGGTTAGTCGACTACTATGACTGCACACATGTTACTGAATTTCTTCCCCGATATGTTCAGATTGCATCACGATGTTTTCCTTTACCATTAGAACGTCCAGTAATCATCATCATCAGCTCACTATACGTACCCACCGAGGGGCTCAGAGCCTACCCTATTATTAGGGGGTGATTATTAGGGGTTCGAGTAATAAATTTATGAAACTTAAGTATCGAACATATTAGGAATATAGTATTTTGTAAAAACGACTAGTTTCTATACCTAACATCAATTAGTTTCCTCAATTTACCTACAAAATGTTGCGAGATTTGCAATAACAATTTTGCTCACAAGGTTATGAATAACATCGTTTGTGCATTTAGTACGCCGCGGCCGTGATTAAACAGATAATCGAGCCAGAAACATTGTGAAACGACCCGTTAATCCATTTATCCTCTAAAATTACCCTCTGTTGTCCGAGCCCATTCTAAAATCATTTTAATTGTGCTAATCAGCGCATTTCGCTTTTCATGTTGACTTACGAAAAAATACATTAAAATTCCTACCGTCTTAATCAAATCTCTTAAATTCATATTTGTGTGACCTACCGTTTGTATTGGTGCGCTAGATTAGAGTTTAAAGTATAGTGTACTCGTTATACTGAATTATTATTATAATAATAACACAACATGAGAGGTCTTATCACTATTGACTTGACTTAAGTTCCTATATCCCCGTAGTGGGGCAGAGGGCGTCCACAGTACGCCGCCAGCTCTGTCCTCGGCTCTGCACTTTGTCTCGGGCCACGCTACCCCGATTGTCTCCACTATAGTCGGCAGAATTCGAAGAGCGTCACATATCCAGAGCATCTCCTTTTTGCAATAAGAGTTAAAAAGCAACCGTATCCATATATTTACTGAAATACTCCTGTATTTTCGCTACACCGGAAATGACGGCGATAACATTTGATACAGTAGTTCAAAAATTGATAAAAGGATAAAAAAAAACATGTTGTATTATTTTTGTTACACGAGACGTAAAATGTTGGTAATCAAGATATTTGGCCAATTTTTTTCACTTTATTATTTTTTGCAGTCCTTCCTTGTTACTCGTGGGAAATTATAACAGTGCAGGAAAATATTTGTATGAATATTGTACTTTCTAACAATGATCAATATTATGCTATAAATAAATCAAACGGTATTACTATTGTCATTTACTAATCAGATATTTTTTTTTACACACTCCAAGCGAAAACGTCTTAACGCGATTAAATGCATCGGTGGTATTACTTAGACTTCATCACTGTACAATTACTAAACATTGCGAAGTGATGAACTCTGAATGATGACACTGAATTGTATATTTTTGTACGAGAAGAGGGCAGACGTGCGGTGGGGTCACAAAAGTGATCATCGACTCCACCTTTGAACCTTGTACACCAGCAATACTAGAGGAATCACAGATGCGTTGCCAGCCTTTGAGAGAGAGGGCTTTGTATGTACAATACGTGTACAAAGACCTTTGTAAATGTACGCTTCCAATATACCATAATATAGCCAATAGCCTAATGGTTAAGAGTATGGGCTATAGATCTAGCGGCAGTAAGTTGGAATCATAGCATGCGACTATTATCCATATCCTAACATAACAGTTTTCAAGCTTCCATTGCTGTGTATACCAAAAGATTCGTTATATAATAAATAGCTGGACCGTGGTTTGATTTTTTTTAAATGTCTTTCGAGTATTATCGATAAATAGGGATGATACATTTAGATTTAGGTTTGACGAAAGAAACAGTAATTCGAATGGTCGTATGCCGTGCTTAAGTTTACGAAACGAAAATAAATATGAATTTTCATGGGCTTCTTTGTGGTCACGCACAGCTTTAGGCGTTTCTTTTTATTGCTCAAGAAATTCCTGTTCCTTTTATGTTAACTGGTGCTTTATCGTGTTGCATGCCAGTGAACCCTCTACGTTGGGCCACGAAAACATACTTTTAACTCTTTAACTTTAACGTTAACTTTTATTTTTAATATAAGTGTTTTAGTAATGTCACTAACTCATCCTTCTTGATAAATTTTTATATTTTATATTCCATATTTCTAAGATAAATTAAAATTGAAATTAAAAGAATGAAAAAAAAGTAAAGCAACAATGTCACCTTTTCTATAAAGTCACTCAGTATTTGGTGTTGAGTATTATTATTTCTAATTAGTATAAAAGCGTGTACTGTGTACATGGTGTGGCCCAACATTTACAATTACTAGTGACGGGAAGGGCAGTACATATTTATTTGTCAGCGAAATCGCGACCGACCATTAGGGCTTAGGAAATCGTAAGCACGCAATAAGGACCTTTCTGAAGTTCTTTCAAAGTCACCGAGCAGCCGACGTTATGTTTATATTTCATACGTCTTATCAGATAATGTCCATGGATTTGAATAATTTATGCCATTTATACAAACTGATGATTCTTAGGGTTGCCACTTTCATGTAAATTAACTAAATTAATTTTGATTTTTATTTAATGGTTTCTACACTTGTATTATAAAAGAATATCTAAAAAATTCTATCTTATAATGTATAGATTTGCAACGATGCTAATGTATTAAGGTTGACATGATATTTAAGGTAAGGTGGTGTTAATGACATTGAATGTTGTGGGCTATAAAGGTAGATTACGTCAAAGAGGTTATGAGTAGGAAGTGTGTGAGATCAGATATGACGGCTGTCAGAGATGTATGGAAGAGTAGTACATACTGTGCCGACCGTCTATAGGGAAAAGGGCAGGTTGATGATGATTGTCCGAAATTCCATTAAATCTATTGTTTTTGCTTACCAATACGGCAATTAGTAAATTTATTCAACATTAGAGGAATAATATATAAAGAAGTAGTTTATATGGGAGTTGAATGTAGGTAACAATAAAGTAGTTTCTTTATTGTGGCGCCAGGTGAACCTCGGGGGAAATTAACGATAGATTGCAACGTCAAAAACTTGATCTCATATTGTACTCGATCTCTTTCAAATATTACTGACTGGTGCGTCGCAACACGTATTAGATTTAATTTACTTGAATTTTCGTGGTTATGCTCCAATAAATATGTGTTTAAATCTCGAATAATAAATAATTGAGTAATTCATTGACGTATAAGAAAAGATAGGATAACGTAAGCGGGATAACAGACGTATCAAACATTTAGAGATTTCTAGAAAACTACATAATCTTACTATTATGAAATGCGAAAGTTTCGCCGGATAGAAAGAGATTTAGTTTGTAAGAAGGTATGTCAATAGGGTCTCAACGGATCTCAATGAAATTTCGTGTATTTTTAATACATAGTCTAATACAACACATAGACTAGTATTTTATTTAATTCCACGCAATAAGAGTCGGAGACGATAATTTGTAAAGTAAGAACGTAAGTTAAATTTATGAAAGTATTTGCGTTATTTTCGGATGATATGAACGTTTCAAACCTCAATCAAAACATAGAGTAAGTAAACTGAACGATGTTGTTATAATTCGAAAAAATCCATTGATTTTATAAGAGCGGTTCTTTTCGTATTGTCTTGTAATATTTCTTTGTCGTGAACGAATAACATTACGCTCCAGATATCCGATGCCGAACGACTCGATAACGTAAGTACGATGCTAATAGTTGCAGAAAATGTATCGTTGTCGGGCTTAGAAGCTTTCTAGTAAGCATTGCCATGTACTTTTTTATCGATCTTTCATGTCGCGTTAAAAGGGCTCATTTGGTTTTATTGTATAAAATGGATGGAAGTGTAATTTGCATTGAGTTGGTGGTCACGCACGTCGTGGGGAGTTTCCTTTTTTATTGTTCGCCTTTGCCTTCGTCTTTCCTTTAATGTTGTGGGTGGCGTGGACCCACCTGGCAATAGTAAGAGCCTTAAAAGCCGGACATATCGCTTTACTCGCTCTAACTTACCTAACATTCTACTTGTATTTATGAAAATTATAATACAAGTATGCTGATGTGTTATTACGAAAGTATAGTCCAGTTAGTAGCGTTAAAGAGTAAAAGGAGTTTAGTAATCTGTGTAACAAACGCGAAAGTTTAGATCTGTGAATGTTTGTTGTTACGTATCTTTAAACTGGCTGAATAGATCTCAATAAAATTTGGCATAAATATAGAGCATAATCTAGAAGAAAACATCGGCTATTAATTAAGTTTTTTTTTTCAGTTCAGCGCGCACGGTCTCGCTATCGACAGCCGTAACCTAAACATTTCTCCTTTACCTTCCTGAACCTCTTTTATTAGTCAGTTGACAAGTTCAAAGGATTTTATATTTTTTTTAATGTTTCCCGCATCGATATATACTAACAAAATTAGATATAGTTTAGTGAAGTCTTTAAAAATTAGAAATGTACGATGAAATCAATTATTATGTTTGAATTTAAATGTTAATTTTAGACATTTAAAATTATATAAAAGTTATTGTAATAAATCATAGCTAAAATATAACTTTAAAAAATGTTAACAGTCGAATCGCGTGCTGGTGTGAAAATAGATCTGGTTATAATATTAATATCGCGCACGTTATTCATACAGGCTGTGTTAAAACGTGTCAAGGCACCTAAGGGAGCATTATTTCAAAGAGTTCGCGAACACGGTTGTAAACCACTAACGACTGCCCGACCGCGACCGCGATAATGAATTCACTCTGCACTCAAACCGTCTCCGCATTTGATTCTAACGAGGGACTCAAAATATTTGAATACAAACCTCAATCCAGTAGCAATTTTTAGCATAACATAAACACCATATTTTAATTTGCTCGCTGCTCGAAACATTGCAAAATAAACAACGAAACAAAAACTATGTTTATAACACCTCATACAAGAAGTTTTTGGCTGTACGTAAATATTGATCAACTTGGTAAAAACGTTCACTGTTTTTTATAAATTGTGTAAAATATTTTTTATATATAAAAAAAGAGTGCAACTTTACATGTGAAATTATCAAGGTAATCGGTTCTTATATAGCAACAGTGTTCTGAACAAATTTATTAACTATTCGAATTGACGTGTGTAGTAACATTAATTTCACTAATAGCAGTCACAGCCGCGGGTGAAACAATTTGCATAAAGTATTTCCTTGCTTTATAACTTGCGTCACGACATCTTTAATAACTGCTGAGGCTTTTTGCGACGTCTTTGGCGAAATAACTTGGGTGTGGAGCGAACTCGAGCCCGCGTTATAATGTTATGATTACAATTTTTAACTCAAAATTAACAAAGTTAATTCGTGCACACGTTATGCGGTATAATTTTTAAGAACTTTTCCATTAAATAAATAATTAACTGTTACAAATATAAGGTAATTTTGACTGAATTTTTTTCAGTTATAATAATTAATTTACTTGGAATTAAAGTTATGTAGATTTTTGTGTGCGTAAATGAAATGAAAATGTTTGAAAAGACTAACAAAAAACGCGACCCCAATTATTTTTATAACAATGGCTTTTTGTGGACCGGAATCATGAAGGCTCCCTAAAATTTGCATGACTTTTTTAGACTAAATTTTATGTTAATTTACTACAGATTTTTCAACAAACAATTTAACGAAAAATGTTCTAATTAACAAATAAATTTAAATATAATTATTTGAATATTAATCTACATAGCATCGCGTCAAAAATTGCTAACGAATTGTAAAGACACGTTTCTAACAACAAGCCATTTTTATTAGGAAATTTAGGTTACTACATAAATTTAGCGCACTAAGCTAGTAGTCCTGATTCCTTTCCCTGAATTAAAAAAAAACGCAATTACTTTTCTTACTGGATTACTTTGGTATCGACTGATTCAAAGTACGTTGATAAAACTAATCATTGCATAAACCATGTTTAACTATGCACGACGCCGGGTCGCTTGTATAAATTGCAACTCGTATTTCATAAACATAATAAAGCTCGTCAAACATACTCGAACCCTTAGAGGCCATATCTACGCTCACTACATAAATCAAACATAAATAAAGGACCTCATAAGCTGTCAACGTAATACCATTCAAGCTAGGCCGGGGTGCGTAATATAGCAAAATAAATCATATTTAGCTCAAATATGCTCCAATACTTACTGCTGAATGTGATATTTTAGTTATAAAAATGACACGGAAGAAAACCATGATTACGTTCTTCATCATCATCATCATATCAGCCACACGTCGCCCACTGCTGAGCGTAGGCCTACCCCAAAGATCGCCATGACGATCGCCCTCATCCAGGATGATGACGACGTTCTTACACACCTAAATATAAATTGATTAATCTATTCTATTATATAAAGACTAAACTTTTCAACTTTATTTTATAAGATCTCAGAAACCGGCTCAGATTTGAATTATTCTTTTCGTGGATACAGGCCCTGCAACTATGACAGGGCTGTATATTATCACTTTATTAAACTTGGAGTGCGTGTAAATTGGAAGAACTGTTAAGCGACAATAACAAACCAATATAAGCAGACAAAGAATGTTGCCATGTTAAAAATAATGTTTTTGTAAATTTTACAATATCAGTGTTATGAAATTTCATGCAAATGAAGTCGCGGGGAATTTGCTAGTATTTGTATTCTATTGTAGGATGTAGAATTACATTTTAATATTGAGCCTGTAATATTGACTTAGTATTATACTCTCATATTGAAAAAATACAAAATATAAAACAGTTATTTTATCGTTGTTAACGTACTTACATTATTTTGGATATGTTTAACAAAAAAAGTTGACTAAATTAGGGTTTGCTCAGATTATATAGAAATAAAATAAAGAAGTCAAAAAGAGACACTGTAAACGAGTGTGAAATATTTTTGCCGAGAGTTAGGCTCAATACTATTTGCTCTGGGACATTCTCCCTCGTGAAAATCTCTTAGATACGATCATAAATCGCTTTGGTTGACATAATAGCGTGAAGGGAAAGGCTCGGATTTATGCATGTTTGATTTAGGAGTAGGCGAGAGTTGTCGTTTTATGAATGGTTTAACAAAAAAATGGGAGTTTAGTGAAGATTTAAAGAACTTTATTTCCAAGCAAATGTTATAAATTAAAACTGCAAACCAAAACTTTTTTATTTACCTAAAGGGCTCATAACTTTGTTTTTGTATTTATATTAAATGGTTATTAATATTAATGAACTTGAAATGTTATTGTGTTCCTAAAATTAATCATTCGATGGTGATTCGTTTTTCTCGAAGAGAAACGAGTTTTGGGGCTGAAACGATCTGTTCTAAATTCAGGACACGATTCAAATTAAGTGATAAAGCGTTCAGAGAACGCCGTCTGTGCCCGCTTGTCACTCGTTAGGTAATACGCAATGGAGCAGAGTATCATTTTGTCTATTATTATCAAGATTATAATGTAGAGTATACATTCTTCAACGTAATAAAGTTCCTGTACATCAGAATAAAAATGACGTTTCTATTATATACGAAAACAAATGAATACCGAGATTTAATAAAGGTAAAACAATATTACACGTGAGTAAAACGTTTAACTAATCAGTGCGTCGAAAAGAATTCTTACATTAACAGAAATTCTGCCGACTCGTCGCCTCTGATTGCGACACACCGCAGAATTACATATATTTTCGTAACATTTCAAACATTCTTTGAACATTAGTGGATATCATTACATCGTCAGATACAGGTAATTTATTACCACATGGAAAGCTTACGAGCGTGGCGTTGCATTAATTAGGCACTATAACTGTGTTCTATAACACGAAGATTTCTTTAAAAATGTTCATTTCTATTCATGTATGGTGTACCGTATTAACTAGTAATTGTCATGTAACTCCAACTACTCGCCGTAGCAAATGCTACGAACAATCACCACCAGCGTAGACACTTGGTGTCTACGAAAAATTACACATTAATAATATTGATTTATTACAGTTAGAATTATATTTTAAAATATTTAAAATGCGTACATGTGACCAATGAAACATTTGATTTATTTGACGCGGATTACAATAACTAATTCGCTATATACACTCAGTCATATACAATTCCATTAGTCGTATAATATTCTGTTGCTATTTACAAACCCTTTTGTATACTGTGACATTTTAAACGTTCGTCTTATGTTTTAAAAAATAGCACAACTCCTAACAAAATGCAATAAAAAGAAAATAAGTATAATATGACAATTTCGAAAGATACTATTGTAAATGAGCGCAGGCACTTTGTAGGATGTTATGAGGGAAATGAGGAGCGTATATATGTGTGATTTTGTGATATTCCCCATTCTTGAATACGGCATAGTACTTACGTAAAAGTGTTACGACCTTTTCGATGTGCAAGAAAAAAATATGATATCTACTCACGTTCCACTCATAAGGGTATCACATCTAATGACATTTACCTTAATATTGGGGCCATCATATTGACACGGTTTCTTAATAACTTAATAAAGAAAAGATACGTATGATGTATTAATATATTAGACGAGTCGACACAGCGACGTGGAAATGGCTTCCTAATTACGTTGCTGGTCAGTTCCCCTTCTACGGTAATACTTGGCCTTTAATAATTTTATGATATAAAAGAAACTAAGCAAGATTTGCTTTAAGATGTGAAATTCAAAAGCTTATTGGCTATACTTAAAGAAGCTTAAAAATGATTTCCGTATATTAATTTACGCTACATGAAAAGCCTTATTGGTTACCTAAACAGCTTGCTATGAAATCTATAAAACATCCTTCGAGACTATTTGAATTAAAAATATGCACTGGTATGTAGACTACGTGGTTTCAATTTTGATGTTCCGATATTAACTGCCTAGTATCTCGCAATAGATAAAAAGCTTTAATTAATATTTCTAAAGCTTACAGCATACAATACATGATGTGTGCTTTTCATTTTTGTTAAGTATTTCCTAGCTTGTATTGTGATTTCAAGAATTTTGTAGTTTTCAGATTGCGAATAAAGATTGTAACAAAAAAACATTTCCCGTTTAATTGTGAAAATGAATCCGTTACTTAAAGAAACAGTTCGCAGTCTTTAGTTCGAGTTGTTACAAACAACGCAGTGGTTTTCTTCTTTAAAAAATCAAAACGAGAAACTTCGATAGCTTTTTCTTTTAAGCTTTCATTTCTTTATTTGTATTAAAATAGAAGAGTTTATACTTTTCAGTCTCAGTGCCGAGTAAAATTATTTCTTACTTCTTTTTCTTTCTTTTAATGCACAAGTAAACATAAAACTTTCCTTCACATTTAAAACTGATTAAAAAAAACTTAATGCTATCCTTTAGCACATTATTCTGTTAATTTAAACTTAAACATTTAAAAAAAAATAACAATTTTAACATGCGAATGTTGAACAATTGTATGTTTCTATTTAATTAAGAAATGATATTCAATAGACGCCATTAATTATTCTCAAACATTGGACCCTAATTCTGTACAAATAAAAGTGTTCTCTGTGGGGCCGGTGGGGCGCAGGCGAGCGGTCGAAAATGCAGCGACTGGCGAGAACAGCTCAGTTGGCTCGGCGGGTTCACAGGTGACAGACGTGTGCGTTCCATTTTAATAAAATACATTACGTACGTTTTATCTTAGTTATCTGTTAGCGCGTGGATTGAATCAAATCGCGAGTGTACAGTGACTATTAAATTATAATAAATGACGCAATTGTGATACGTGATGAAACTTTTTTTTTAATTTTCCAAGGATGTTTTTCACTTTCGTAATAATCAGCTTGCTTGTAAAAGGTAATTTACATATTTATATTATGTATCAATTAATTCATAATTCATACAAATCTCAAAAATAAATCTTAATAAGAAATATACAATATACTTTTGTTAATAGTTAACAGGTTTGTAATTTAAAATTATACACATAACCCGTATATCCTGAATGAGTTCGGCCGAGGACCGATCGTCATGGCGATCTTTGGGGGAGACCTACGCTCAGCAGTGGGCGACGTGTGGCTGATATGATGATGATGATGATGACATAACCCGTTATATGATTTGTCGTGAATGCTTAAAATACAGCGAGGAAGTGTACACAGATGTTAACTAATTTATTAAATACTGAGCCAATATATACGATGAAAACCAAATTCATATTATTGGTATAACTACGATTTATGTCACTGTGTTTATTTTTCTATTTTTTTTTAATTTAATACGAAGACGCATCTTAAATTAGATAAACATCGGTTTTTATTATTTTAAATAAGTAACTAGTAACATAGTAATCTTATTAATGGTATATATGCGACAGTTTGGATGTTTGTTAGAAGGTACCTACGAAATTGCTACATGAATCTGGATGAAGTTTAGCATTGGTTTAGAATATTATCCATTATACAAGTATCTACATACAGATTACAATTTTTTTTTATTTTCACTAACGGAGACGCGGGCACGATCTAGTGTTAATAATAGAGTTCAGTGCAAAACAAATGAGTAAATAAACATGAAATATAAAATGAAATCACAATTCCTTTATTACTTATTGATTAATCAATAAACAGTTAAATTAATTTAATTAAATTACTCGACCTTTATTTTATGTATAGATTGGCAAGCTTTAAAATTAAAATTTTAAACATTAAAATCGTAAATCCAAACTTAAACAGTTAATATGTCTATTTTACTCATTCAAAGAGCACTTATTTACTCCGATGCCGAGCTCTAGGGAAATTTATTCATGTATATTCATATAACGTTATTTATAACTCTATATTTTTTATATTATGTCATAAGTTTAACCTGGGACCTGTGACACAGTTTAGCTTTCATATTGGAATGTGTAAACAGGGTCGGCACACTAGATAGTCTTCAATACATCTCTATCAACTGTCATATATGTGAAGGAAGTGAATGTATTTGTTTTATCTCACATCTTACGCATATCCTCTTTTACACAATCCATCCACAACTTCTTCGGTCTTCATCTATCTTTGTAGCCCAGTATGATATCATTATCTCTCGTTTATATTGATATATGGCTGTAATGCAAGGGATAATTTGATACAAGTGGTATCACAATCAACTAGCCGTCCAGCATATTTTTGGAAGCAAACATTAGTAGTTTGTATTACACTATATTTGTAGATGCTATTAGAGATGTGTAGGTGATTTTTACATAGAACTGGACTTTTCAAAAGCGATGGAAGCTCAAATCAATCTTTAGATCTGAGTCATTGTCACATAGACTGTTTCCTCTAACTCATCGTCATTATTATTTCCATCTGTAAAAGTAAATTTAATGGTATTTGATGTAACACATGATTTATGCGGCGATGCGTCCTGACACTCCGAGTCACGGCGACCAGTAAATTAAGTACTACATATAAAATTCACTAATTACTAAATATATATTTCTATTCTAGAAATTAAATGAGATAGATTACAGTCTGAATTAGCGAATAGAGTTATTAAATAAGTTTTGTTTTATACATTTTTGTTGTGGTAATACATCAATAAATAAAACAATCGTTTTGCTTTACGCAAATTATCACTAAGTAACTTACGAACTTTTTGTATTCGCATTTTCCACAGACACTGTCTTATGTGAGCTTGAGTAAGACAAATGACTCTTTACGAATAAATACCTCTTAGTAAAAAGAAATGAAACGCAAAAGTAACAACCCTATACATTACAGTAAATAGAAGCAATGATTTTTAAGCTAGTACTGAAACAAAATGTATTGTGTACTGTTCCTATTACGGTAATGTAAGTCTACCGTTATACTGAATGTCCTCATGTCAATAATCATTGAAATAGAAATGTTAATAATGAATTAATAGATCTTAAAATCTAGATCTAGACTATTGTCGTAAATAGCACATAAGCTACGTTGTGTTTTTTTTTGTTCGACGCGGACGAAATCGCGGGCAGTAACTAGTAATCAATAAATGCATATGATATGAAATTGTCCTCTCGAAAATGTTTAAAACATTTATTTGAAATTGATAGCCAGATGTTATAGTGTACTGGAGTTAGGCATTCCTCTTACGTTTTTTTCGTATTATTATTGTCCTATGTAAGTTCGACTTTATAGTAGAAGAGCCGGCTTTTTGGGAGGTTGTGGTGACTGATATAATGCTATTGTTATAACGATATCGCGGTGCCCGCAAACACTCGCCTTAATGTCAATAGAAGCTAATAAAAGGGGTAACTATAACCTATGGCCTTTTGAAAAATTGTAGCCTAATAATAGTGAATGAATACAATACGTGCCGTTTGCGTTTCGATTATTTTAGTTTAGATATTGCTAAATAAAGTATTAAGTTAAAATGTTTATAGACTCAAGAGCAGCAAACATAAAAAAAGAGAAACATAAAAATGGATGATGTTAAGCGTAAAATGTATGAAAAAGTCTGATTAGATTGAAGGAAAAAGTTTGTATAATAAATTGTTTTTGACAACAAAACAAGCATCACCATCATCGTCATTACCAGCTTAGTGTAGTCCACTGCTGAACGTAGGCTTCCCCCATCGATTGCCACGATGACCGGTCCTGTGCCGCCCGCAACCAGTGCACTCCCGCAACCTTGATCAAGTCATCGGTCCATCATGGGAGAGACCTACCTACGCTGCGTCGACCTATCCGTGGCCGCCATTCCATTTTTTTTTACAATTTCTATGTCTTTTGAAATAGACTTTATATGCATACTATTAATATTTTTGGTTACTACAATTTTAAACATTTAATAACGATAATTTCTACGTAAGCACAAATTATTTGATAAGGTTTTTTTCTTAATAAATTCGAAGTAACAAAGTCCGAAGGCTCTCCCCTCTTCGCTCGATCCCCTGGGAGGCTTCAACATCGCTCAGCTAATGAATCAATTATTTTTTTCTTTGAATAATTCATACTGAATAAATATACGATGCTTATTTCAATATTTGCTCAAATGAATCTTGTTCGCTCTGCAAGCTATATCTTTATATGTAAATTATATACTACAAGTAAGTAAAATGTATCCTGGATGAGGGCGGCTGAAGAACAACCGTCGTGGCGATCTTTGGGGAAGGCTTACGCTCAGCAGTAGGCGACATGTGGCTCGTATGGTTTTGATGATAAAGTAAAATCTAAACTACTAATAAAACGGCTTAACTCACGCGTAGATCAGTGTAGGTAGTGACTAGTTTCGGACGCGTTTTTTTTAGTAGTTTAGTGTAACGTCTCACGAAAATTTTAATAAGTAAAATGTGTTGTAAATCATCTAAGTGCATCAGTAATTATATAAAAAAAAACTAATGAGAACACTCCAGAAGTCAAACGAAGCTTCATTCTTCCTAAATCGTCGAGTCTTTTAAGTGTAGGAGTATAAAAGGAAAGGGAAATTGATATTAAACGACCCAAACACAGCTTTCAAGTTTTACTGTACTTTAGTATATTTTATTTTTTATGGTTAGTTTTTTTGCTTGCATTTATATTTATTGATGAACGTTCCTTTATTGGCTGTCTAATTGTCTTTGCCCAACGGGCTTGGTCAATATGTACATGTCTGTCAGCCGTCATATCTGAACTTAAATACTTCTTACGCATTATTTTTGTGTATTGAGTTAATAATTTAATATGATACAATATAAGAGCTGTTTTAGATTAATATGAACAGACTATTACATTCGTACTGAACTACGTTCGCGTGACAAATTCCAGCCTGTTAACTAAAGCGTGCCTTGAACAATGGCGATGTCAGTTGCAAACCGGCTCAAATATATTACGCTTAAGATTTCTTCCTCGTTTTCATTTCTTTTTGTACAAATATTTTTTGTTTAGGATTACACATTTCTTTTTATTGATTCAATTATTTGATACGCTTTGATAATACATGGCGACTTTTTCATAAAAAAGTGTGACGTCACTAAATGTTGCTGTCAATCGAAAATCATTTTATGGCTTCACTACAAAGCCGACCTCTTTTAATACATATTAGGTGGATTTCAAACAATAAGGTGTTTGACCTCAACAGTTGCCAGTGACATCGGACTATTTAATTTAGTATTTCGACGTGGTCATAGAAAAACTTTTACCAAGTTTATATTACCCTTGGGTTATATAATTTTTTGTTGAATTTAGGAGGTGGTTGAAGCTAAATTTATTTGCACGAATCGCTCTTTTCAGTTTGAGCCGAAGTTTTATTTATATATTTTCCAGCGTAAACACCTTTTCTCGAGCCACCAGGAAACTAGCTTTTATAGAAAAGATTTCAAAGTAGTCGGGAATTGCATGAACGTTACCGGAGTCTAGGAAATGTTTACTGCAAAATACGTTAGGAGCACTTTTGCATTTTTCCTCCTATTTTAAGTTACGTAATTATGAAGGCTGTCATTTCGGTAACACTCATATATTAAATTTCAATTTAAAGAAAAATAATGTAAAACATTACTAACGATATCATTCAGAATGAAAATACTACATGCTTTTTTAATAAATGTTCAACTAGGGAAGGCAGAGTTAGAATTTGTTAACAGTGTAAAAACTAAATATGAAGTGTGATAACGTAACGTTTATATCTATAGATATTAACAAATATTTCAACGATATAATTGGTATATATATGGACATGATCACCATCAGGATCTTCCTTTGTTTGCCCAGCGCTGAACATAGGCCTTCCCCAACGCTCTACATATTTAAAATTGAAACAATATCATAAAGAAGTTATAATTAAGAAAAGGAAACGTTAGATATTGTACTATATTTTTTTTTATTTAATTACAAGCAGTCCTACTCGCGCTGGTCTTAAGTACTACGGAGGAAATTATGAAAACAGCATAATTAAATAAAGTAAGCTCGAGTCCTCTAATTTACCTTTGTTTTTATTTATCAAAGAAGGTGGCGGTAAATTATTTCAGCCAGTTGTTTTATCCTTAGTAAGTTTATAAGTGTACTTTATTATATTGCGTGAATAAAAATCACGGTGTACCAACACAGAGCAAAAATTTGTCATCATTTTTAGCAACGTGTAAACTTATGTTAGTTAATATTAAAATTGTAATTATCAAAATAAAGGAAAGTTGTGTGTGTGTGATATTTTATCTCACTGTAATTGTAAATTAATGAAATTCAAGTTAAATTCTTTCTTCACTTTGACTATTTTTTATAGAATTTCTAGACTTGCTTAATCACAATGATGTCAATTTTGCAGTTAATGTATTTTTCTACAGTTTTTAGAGTATTATGATTTAATAAAAGTCCAGAGGTTGATTCCGTTAATTAAAAATTACAATACTTTAATATTAAAATTTGATCGAGGTATTGTTTACAAAGATAATTTACATAATCAGTACGTCTCTGTTGAAGATTCAACTCAATTGTTATGCTTATCTAAAGTTTCTGACATAACTCCGAAATGGAATATTAATATACAGAACTCGTAAATTATGTAAACAATTGCGCCTCAAGTTTGTATACCAACGTTGAAATATCATAAACGAAAATCCGAATTATTTACAATTAAACCATACTAAATGAAATTTAAAAAATCAATTAGAAATTATAATTCTTTTTAACACTACAATCTGAAATAAGAACAGAATATAAAAACAGTTAGTGACATTTTTCGGATAAGTATTTCCTATTTCGTCCGGTTCAATTCTCAAGATGGCAGTCGGTCAACTCTTTGAACGGATCCGGCCATTTGCATAATTATGAATACGACCCAGCGACAGCGGCGCGCCTGCGGGAAGCCGCTGCCTAATAATGTCTACATAAATCTACATGAATTTCACCTAGAAGCTTATTCTAGCCGAAACATTTCCTCCGTCTTACGGTATTATTCGTAAGCCACTCAAGATACTACAAATACTGTAAACTAAATATACTAAACTCAGAACAATAATAGATGAAAAAAAAGTGTACTCAAACAACATACATATTAAGCTCTTCAACCACCACAAAGATGCATCCATCCATAGATGTATCATTTAAATTACTTTATTTATCTTTCAACTTTTACGGTTCAATAATGTTGTCACACAAATAAACATTTATTTATTTAAAATTATTGTGTAAAATACAAAGCTACGCTTTCCCTGGATACCAAAATCTGTTCCATTTAATTACTCATCCACCCTTAATTATAAAATAATTACAATACGCCTGCTCGCCCACGTAGCTCCAATTAATTTGGTTAACACTTTACCTTTATAATTGCCAACCAAAATATGCTGATAAAAGTTATGGCAATGAAAATAATTCATTCAAAACGTAAAAAAAACATGTCATCATCATCAGCCTGCACTACGGAGGGTCGACAGAGTATGTACTACTTTTCCAAACATCTCTGTCAGCCTTCCTACGTATATCCTTTACCACGCAATCCATCCACACTTTCGGTCTTCCTCTACCTTTATAACCATACACATTCAATCTCATCTTCTTGTTTACAAAACACGTATTCTACAAAAATAATCATTTTATTATCTCATCATGGTTCCAGTGACTAAAAGTTAACGGTATCAGGATACTGACGTCTTAAAGCAAGATTTCTATTTAGATTAAGCCAGAGCCCCTTTTGTAGGCATTTTCTTACCACTCCATAGATTATTTTAGCCGATAAGTACAATTTTGTTTTTGGGAATCTGTTCAAGAATACATTTATTCTACTGTACGTTTCTACAGGAACTAATTTATTCTTTTTGGGAAAACATATAGAATAACATAAAGCGCCAACAACCGAATGGTTAATGGTACAGATTTCCGATCACGTGATTGAAAATTCGGTTCCGCAATTCGACTATTGTAGACCATATACTAGCACAAGTCCAGAGCTTACAGTGGTAAAAGAAATATTAGTAAATAAACAAAAATCTGCTATTATTTTGACTACAAAAATTACGAACTATTTACCAGTTAGTAAGTTACCTGTTATGTTTTCTGATTGTATTAAAACTTCTTTAATACAATTAGATAATTATATAGATAATTATAGATATATAGATAAGTATAATTCTACCATTTATATTCAAATAACAAACAATTTGAATTTAAATACAAAACATACTGAGTGTTCCGGAAGATTTACAAGTTATTTATAGTGAGTCTATCTCCAGATAACATCGGCCCGCGATTCATTTTATATAAGTTAGAGTAAGACCTGACCCAATTTAGGTCGGAGCAGGGTGTGCCTCACAGATTTATTTATTTGCCACGGAGATTGTTTTATGACTGACCAGAGAACATTATTCTCTACGCTAAAACGGAAAGCGGAGGACCGCATATTGTGGAAGGCATTGGGAATGGCCGATGTCCAACAGTGGGCAGACAAGGGCTGATGATGATAATGGTGCATTAAACCTGTATATACACATTCCATGTAATATATATGTTACTCTACTGCCTGTTAACAAATTTTCTGATTTTAGATTTACCACAACAACAACTGAAAATGGATACGCTTGATTTCTTGCAGTTATCATAGTAATGTTTGTATTAACAGTATTATTTGTAATCTGTACACGTCATAAGAAGTAATGACGATATTAAAATGAAGAGCGATATGAACGAGTAAGGACGTAATTTAAGTTATTGAGTGAACCGGCACAACTTTTACTAACCCTTGACGCAAGAAAGTTTTAATCGAAACTTTCTAAGTAACATTCGTGTACTCTATAACTTTTACGTCTTAATTTAGAACGTTGGAATCGCCATGACGAGAGCTACTTTATTTTAGTGTACTTATTATTGTACTAATTCCTATACTGCTTAGAAAACAGATTTAAAACTTGACTATTTATAGATAGACATGCTTGGAACACGACGTTTTTGTTCTCTTTAAGTACCATTGTTCTTTTCAGCATTGTTGGTTCGTTCGTCTATTTTCGTTGTTAGTGGAACGTACGTTTTAACATCTTACGTAATATTTTCCTTATTTTTAGTGAATGTGTCGTTCATTTAGCAAAATTAAACGGAGTACATGGTCTATGGCTGACAGCAGGTGGAAGAACAGATAGATTTAGTTTTAATTAAATAATAAAAGCGGTAACTTCCTTTACGATAACATTCGTACAGACATTGTCATATCTCACGATGAACTTGATAACATTTATTATAACAATATGTTTTAATACTTATATCTGTCAACGTGTTTTACTTTTATGTAAGTTGTGATTATTTTAACGTTATATAAAATTGCCTATTAATTTCATATATAGCATTTCGAAATATAATTTGCAAATCGAATCAATTTGTGGTGAAATAATTAATTGGTTTCCAATTTTACTTGGTGCGGTACACCGACCGCATTCCAACGTTCCAAATATTTAATATTACGTTGCGAAGATACCAATTGACAACATTGTATCGTATTCAAATAATAATAACAGTGTGTTCTAAATTACATTTGTGTTCTAGTTGTGCAACTAGTGTATAGAAACGTTGTAAATTAAAACTAAACCATTTAAAATAAAAATGTGTTTTAGAAATTCTTAAGATATTTTAGCCTTTCGCATTATAACAAATACAACAGTGAACGCATTAAATAACTTAACATTTTGTTTTATTAGGAAATACAGAAGAGTTGAGAATCTCCTGTTTAAAGTCGGTTAAAGATTCAAATTAAAAAAGACGAAATTTAAATTGGATTTCAACTGATTTTTCTTTTAATATAAACTATATTTAGATTATAATAATTACAAGAATTAGGTATATATAGATTAATGAAATTTAAAACGAACTTTAGCTATTTTTCTCGAATGTTGAATTATAAAGTATCCGAAACATGTCAGCACAAAGCGATGCAACATTCCGGTGTTGAAGTTCGAACGTGCCGCTGTTGCGTAGTACGTTATGTGTTGGACTCTATTTAGAAGCGAATTTACTCTCTACTAGCAATCGGATATAAATTAAATTAACAGCACAGAAAAAAAAGACTTTAGAATACGTAACTATGAATATTCATAGTTACGTATTATGAAGTCTTTTGTTAAGTAAGTAATATGACTTAATATATATTGTTTTATGGATTTAAATAAATTTAATTTTGAAATATTAGTTAAGACCAGACGACCACAATTTTTTTTGTGGGTGCTTTGCCCCACTCTCATTTCCCCTAACATGTTTTCGAATCAGGGATTTGGGGTGTGGACAATATTTATCTCTTTATTAGGATTTTTTTAAACTTTACAAAATTATCTTAAATCTAATATCACATTTTTCCTTCATTCTACGTTAAAAACAATAAAATGAGCACAATTGTTGACTATATACAATTTTAAAAACATTAAAACTAATAAATACACTAAAAAAAATTAATACTCGTAAAAATAAAATTTCGTTAAAATTCTTCCTAATAGACGACCACTATTGTAAGAGTTTAGTAACAATTTTTTTATCTACTTTTCTATCTGCCTCTCAAACGAACGCAGAAACTTTTCGAACATGTCTAGTCAAGTAATAACAGTCATTACATCTTACCGAGTTATTTATTAACTTGTTTACATAGTTACGTTACTACAAAACAAGTGACAATCGAAATGACAATTGTACGAGATAAAATATACGACAGTTACATTCTCAAAGAGCTTTTAAAAATAAAATATTTAAATTATTATACATTTTTGTATAAAAATAACTTTGTCGGACTGTTATAAGACGCGATGTTATTCAAATATTCTGTATTCACAAATATTTATAAACCAGCTCAGACGACTTCATGAATGCTGTATCCCAAACATTAAATGTAAAATATTCCACTGCCTCTACACTTCTATTAAACCATACAGTTGTCTCTATCTTAATAAAGAATCAGATAGAGATGACAATATGTTTTATTCAATTGTTTCCGCAGTGGAAACCGCTCGTTGTATTTCTACATAAACGAATACCCCTTCTGTAACTTAAACTTCAGTCGTAAAAGAGAAATTTACGAGAAATTTCCTTGACCTTGTTGATGAAGGGTGAACACAAACAGGAAAAAATAAAGTTCTATTTCGACAGTCACGGATTCAACACACTTTTATCCTTTATTGTACACTAGCTGTATACCGCGACTGCGTCCGCTTGAAAGTTAAAAGTGGGTATTTATTTCATCGAAGAAATTATTGAGTAAAAACAAATAAATTAGAACCATAAACTTTCCCAGTATGATGGGACACAATCCATCCACACCTCTCTCGGTCTTCCTCTACTTTTACAGCCTGTTGAATTGAAGTACTGAATATAGAAGCAAAGAATGTATTATAATTTTTCATTGTTTTTTTTACTCTTAATAGATAAAAAAATATTGTTCGCGTAGCTGTAGTGCGTCTGATTCAGCTATAATGAATTGCACCCTTTCGCTCTTCACTCAAATCGAGAGCTTGTCGAAACACACTTCAGTTTCTATATTGATATTGAAGTGTCATAATTCAACGCAAATATGTGAAATTATATAATCCGTATTTTTTTTTTAATTATTTATAACCGTAAGTTTTTAGAACATCTGTACAAAGAATTATAATCATCCTTCTTATCGTTTGGTAATTAATAAACAGAGATAACAATGTATATTTCACACACAAACAAGACCGCGCACAATATTACTGTTAACTAATATGAGAGAAGGCCTCCTGTACTATGTTTATTATTACTATAGGTGTCATCACCATCATCATTCGTCACCTCAGGTCATCCACTGCTGAACGTAGGCCTCTCCCATCGATTGCCACGATGACCTGTCCTGTGCCGCCCTCATCCAGTGCTCTCTCGCAACCTTGACCAAATCATAGGTCCAACAAGCGGAGGCCTTATTTCAGTAGGTGTATCAGCAGTGAAATCTTACGGTTATGTACATTTAATGGAATAAAGCTAGAGGCTAGGTAATAGCAGAGGTAAGGTAGTTAGGTCTCGCTCGCTTCCTGTTAAAGGCTATTTGGATACGTGCGACACTAACATAATCTTATGACCTTAGTCAAATAATAAGGTTTCAGTTCATAACACGTAAATTCAACAAATCTAATGAGATTGTTAGTTATCAAAATATCTTAATATAAACGAAGGCATAATTTAAAGTCAGATAGTCCGACGAAAATTTAAAATCGAATAAGGATTACCTATTTACATTTTATTTGAAGTTATCCATTACATTATTAAATTCATGCGATGATCATGATTTATTATTAGTCTAACGTCCTAGCACTGGGCAATTCGCTTATGGTTAGTTTTTTTTTTTTTTAAATAATAGCAAATTTTTCTTAATTTACTAATATTTCTATTACTGCTCCAACTAAGCTTTAGGCTTGTGCTAGGATATGGTCCGCGACAATAGTTGAATGGTGGGATTCAAACTCTCGACCACGTAATCGTACCCTTAACCATTAGGCAATTGGCGCTTATTATATATATATTGTTAAAATGATATTGTAATCTTCTAAAACAAAGGAAAATCGATATTCAATTTAAGTTAGGTTTGTGGTTGGGTGCTGTCTAAAATTGAGAGCTTAAAAAAGTAGTTTGTAACGAATGCGTTACGTTGCATGTAGGTCAGCCTCGTCGCTATTTCAGGCGACACACAAAGGACTATTAACTTGATACAAAATTTGAAATTCCAACAGATCGTGTCTCTAGACACGTTTATATGAACTGAAAAATTATCGAAGCTTATAACTGTAGGTTACCAAAGTCAAAGCCAACAGAACATTGTTGTTTTAGATTATGTAAGAGTGGAAATATTATAGTAATAATAAGACTTTACTCACGTGTAGACCGGTGTAGGTGTACCGACTAGTTTCAGTCACCCTGATGAAGGACACCCGATGGATTCGAAACTCGTCTGTACCTACACTGGTCTACACGCGAGGTATTATAAGAAGTATAGTGTAATGTCTCAAGAAACTTTTAATAATTTAGGAAGAAATATTTTTGCTAGAGATATTTCGATAGTGAAAATCTAGGTATACTTTTAACACATTGCTATTTAAGAATGTTTCTTTTCAAATTAAATGAAACCACGTCACCATTTAACGTAACATTAAAAGACCTTTGAGGTGATTTTACATTGGATTGTAAAAAAAAACAATTATGTTCGTGAAAAAACTCATTTATAAATGATTTCAGGTTACAATACAACGTTAATGGAGTTCGGATTGTCGGAGTCCTGTGTACACAGGGGAATCCCGGATTGATTATTACGTAATAAGCCTGTGCTTATTACGTAATAACCAAAGTTTTATTATCTATGTAACGGGACATCATACGTGACTGGATGGTGATTATTTTCTGCAATAAATTCTTTTAACTGATTCAAGAACATTTATTATTTTAATAACAATAAATATCAAAAATATAAAGTACTCTTTACTTTATAAATATAAGCGATAAATCTTATTATAAAATAAGATTAACGTAAAAATATTATGTACACATAATTCTCTAACTAAAATAATGTTCATGTCTAGGAAATTAATTCGTATTCTTCCGAACTCCAATAAAAGAAGCCTGCATAAATATATTATGACGTGATTCATTTACTCTTATATACTAGAAATATCATAGACTCTCTCATAGATTATAGATCTCTAGAAAAACGGATCGTATTCATAAGAAAATAAATCCATGTCTTTCTAAAAACTGTATTAAAAGAAATTTCTTCTTTCAATTCACATCACGACCAAATGCGTCTTACAGTTGTTCATATGAGAACTGATATTAAAACATTTTAAACTTCTCTATGTAGAAAAAGCATGGTAAATTTCCAAACTGACTAGTTTTTTTTTTATATACAATTAGTTTTGCGGCTTAACACTTTTATTCAACATTGAAAATAATGGAAATAAAATCTCAAAGCCCCGTTTAAATCTCTTGAATTGTACCAGTAAAGAAAAATCTTTTCCGAGCTACATAATCCTCAAAGTATTGTAGTTAATCTGTATGCTGTTGTAATCTCGTACAAAACGTAGATTATAAAAATAGGAACATAAACGAGTTTTTTTTTTTTAACTTTTATAAAACAGTTAAAGTATAAACAATAATATTAATTTAATTTAATTTGAAGTTAAAGTGTACTTTATTGTAAATGTGATAGAAATAAATAAATAAATAAAAACAATACACCATCATCAATAGCTCACTATATGTCCCCACTGATAGGCTCGGAGCCTACCCTACTGTTAGGGATGACTAGGCCATAGTCAACCACGCAGGCCCAGTGCGGTTTGGTTGACTTCACACATATCTCTGAATTTATTCGCCGATATATGCAGGTTGCATCACGATGTTTTCCTTAACCGTAACAACTTCGGACAATGTACATATGGAATTCGAAAATCGAAAAACACAATGATTCATGGCGGGATTCGAACCTGGACAATGTCGAGTATGATGCGGTACGGTCAAATGCTTAACCACCACCGGCTGCCACTGGCACCGACGTCATATAAAAAAAGAATAAATAATAATAAACAAATAGAGAATGTAAAAACCATCTTTATTATACTTTACAAATGTTACATTAATAAAATAATCGTATTACCAAAGAATATACTTCTGTTAAATTATGATAGATGGGTACCTCCCGTTAGGCTAATCAACATACCAATCAATCAGTTCAACCAGGATTTTTCCCATTGGGGCGATTGAACCCATTTTAACCAAGCAGACAAACGGGAAAATGTCTGATTGCGCTCGGTCGGTAGGCATATCGGCCAAACGGAAAACATTCCAATGGACGAACTATTGCCCTAAATTCTCCTCTTCTCTGGTTTTGAAACCACAACGTCGTTAATATAAATCGATACTTGTGTCAAAGAAGTAAGAATTTATTTTAAAATATGTTGGTCGTTGGTATCTTGGAAAGAGGCATTAGCAGGGGCGTTGGATTGATGACGTGATTACGCAAGCACTAAAGCAAATGATTACGGCTGCAGTACACTTTGTCTCCAATGTCCTTAAGTAGCAATTTATTTCAATTGTTCCTATTATTTTTTGAATGTATCAACTTTTATTGTCTGTTTCGACGATCCACACTTACTCTCAGTAAATGGTATTCAATCTACCAATTTACTGATTTCTATTAAAACCATCAAAGTTATTTTCTTTCATACGTTATATACAAAGAAACAAATAAACTTTTCTCGTTAATTAGTTGCTAATTGTATTTGGATACCAAAAAGATTTTTATTTATTTAGTGAAATAATCTTTCGATAATAATTCTGTAAGTTTATCCTGTTTTTACTACGTTTTATTTCTAATACATTATTAGAGACGTTTTCATTGGATACTCGCCAACCTATAATTGAATCAATTTTCCTTCTTATTCAATAAAAATGACCGCAATATACGATAAACTAATTCAAAGTATTTTTAAAACGGGGAACAACGACACTACAAATCTATATTTCGCGTTTTAAAATGTTCTAATTATGTATTCTTTTTTAAAAATGCTGCCAACAAAAAAATATCCCAAGTAACAAAATATACCGCCTTGTAGAATGACAATATGATACTAATTGTGTTTAGTCTTCCTAATGATAAAGATTTAATAATAATTTAAGCCGGCTAGGTACACTGAGCTCTTTGGATGAAGACTGAAGCTGATTACATATTCATAATTTAACAAATAATTACAATAATACGTATAGGTTATAGTGAACTGAATTAACTTGAGCAACGTCCATCTACAATTTGCATAAAAACAACTTTGCTATTAATTTTGGAAAGGTAAAAGCAAACATGTTTGAATATTTTTATATTATCAATAATCACTAATAAAGCCGAATAACATTACTCGGAAGTAATATGATATAATCCTAAAGTGGTATTATTATTTTTATTACTACAAATATTGGAATTTACCCAATATTAATGGTGTTAATTTACTATCATACTAATTGTAGTTTTACCAAAATGCATATAGTATATAAATGAGGTTTATTGCGGAGAAAAGTCGCGAAATATATACCAGCCATAAACGATCTAATAAATTCAATGTATTCAATCTCGAAGTGTCGAATTTGTCAAGAGGGATAACGTAATAAAAAATTATAGTACGGCCATAAAACTGTCGGGGATACTGTTTGGGAGCCCGTCTTGTTGTCATCGCGTACTGACTATGAATAAAATATATCGTACATTTTTCACAATCATTTTCATTTCTCGTAAAACCATGAATTTGCTTGATTACATAAGAGTAAAAAAAAGTGACTTAAATAAGTGAGCGCCTGTAAAAATATGTTAACTGCTAACTTTTTATCTCAAGAAAATTCTAAAGAATAAATTGTCTATCACCGTACCTAATGACAATATAAAATCCACTCATCTTTGTTCAAATAGCTACAGTTAGAGTGAAAACAGTATTTAAACAGGGCTCCATTAAGATCTGGATAAACACGATTATAAAGGACAAGTAAGCCACCCTTTAGGGAATAATCGAACGTCAGTTCGCGTCCTACGTTATTTAAACGACATTATTATATATGTTCGTATATGTCTATTTTAAATTTAGTACTAGTTTAAATAATTTTACTAAGAACAGTAGTTTAGTCTCTTTTGTATATTGCTAGGGCGTGATGACAGCTTTCATATTTTTTTAATTTAAAAACATAAATTTATAATGATGCCTGGAATTATTTCTGAATAATGGTGGCTATAAAAAGTTAAACGTGAGTTTTCGTGAAACAGAGTTTCGGCAGCGCTTGTGCGCAGATTAAACCGCGATCTCTAGTTATAAACTTTTTAAATATGCTCATTATAGTTTGGGATAAAATATGAACTGGTGTTACCAGTTGCGGATTTAACTTAATTTTCGGTGCGCAAAATTGTTCAAACTTTTGATATTTCGAGACTTGAAATATATTGTCTTTGTACAAACTTAAAGTGGTCGACTCACCATTATTAATCACCATCATCATCATCACCAACAGCCCCTGTCTGCCCACTGTTGGACATAGGCCTTTCCGAATGCTTTTCACAGTATGCGGTCCTCCGCTTTCCGCATCCAACGACTTCCCGCCGTCCGCACTAAGTCGTCGGTCCACCTGGAGGGAGGACGTCCCACACTCCTGGTGCTCTGTCTTGGTTTGGTGTTTAAAAACTCTAGAATCAGTAATGAAGGCTTTTACTAATTGAAAGGAATTGGATGGTTTAAGCAACTATAGGTTGCACTTGTTTTATTGTTGTTTCATTACATACATTTCTTAATTACAAGGTAATAACACGGCTCATACATACATGGTGTATGTTAGCGAGTCGTGAATGGACGGAACTCACTGAATGACTTCAGGTCTAAACAGTAGTTGAATGAACGACATATAGTATAAAATTGTACATGACCTCTACGTATTTCTATCACCATATAAACAATACTTTGAAAAAAAAAGGAAATATATTTTTAGTCTGTATTAAATCGCCTTTGTCCTAAATCTCCGGATCGGGAAAAAAAAAATAAACAGATCAAAGAGTGTTACGATTACGCCGGCTCGCTGTCAATGAATTCTTCAATAGAAACAATTTTCCGCGACCGTTCCTACGCCGCGCCTACAAAACAGCGAATGTAACAAAACTACTAAAATAAAAATGCTCAGAGTACAGCTATGTTCGGTTCTCATTTTTTGTTCACAAAACCACGGTCTACCAAAAAAAAAGTTTCACATTGGCAGGTAGCAACACTGAACCTTCGACGTCCGCACTAATTGAATATTTGTGGCGAGAAAATGATTTTAACGCGGCAAATTATGTTCCGATACGGTGGCCAACTTTATTGCATACTTTTGTCTAAATACTTTTAAAAAATTAATTTAATTTAAATCCAAGACTTTAATTTTATACGATACATTAAAAAAAATTGAGTTTAATTTGGAATTGAGATAAGCAACATCTTATTACAATCCATAGACTTTAAAAACGTTTGTAGCAAAGAGAATTTGTTATCAAGTCATTTGCGTTTTTTACGAAAGTACCACTAACGCCATCTGTTGTGTGATTTCGCAACTTATTTATGTTCAATGCAGATGTTATTAGGCAAATGAAAGAGGTTTTATCGTTAATAGAATTGTGATGTTCAACTCGAATTGGAATTAATTTCGTGAAAGTTCGAATGGAAATACGAATTAATTGATAACGGTGATATTAATGGTCGTGTAGTTTAGTATTCGGACATAAATCATATACTCAAGGGTGTTGCCAGATAATGTTAAAAGGTAGGGAGGGGAAGAGATTTTTTTTTATAAAAACCAATTGGTCCTTAGAGTAGTATAGACATGTTATGGAAAGAGATGATAAGCACTAAAACTAAAAAGTGATGAGATTGAATGTGGATGGCTATAATGGTAGAGAAAGATCGATGAGGATGTGGGTTGTGTGAAAGAGGATGTGTCTAAGTGTGTGAGTTCAGATATGAGCGACAGCGATGTATGGAAGAGTACATACTGTGCCGACCCTCCGTAAGGAATAGGGCAGGTTGATGATGAGGTGTTTAACAGGACCACAATGATGATATGAATTATTAGATAGCTTGGTTTGGCATTTTAGCATTTTGAAGTAGTTTAAATGACGAGGGCGGGGGTTACAAGCAAATCTATATATATTTGTCTAAACACTGATGGTTCTCATATCGATGCAGGTAACAGAAAATATTGTAATGGGTTAAAAAGGAGAGTTTATCGAAACTGGCATCGTTACCAAACGACATGTCAACAGTATCGTTTACAAGTTGACCATGTTCAGTGCGCACGACCTTACAACGAAACTAGATTTTCAACTTAAAGAAATAAAGCTCAATTTTCTATAATAGTTTATAAAAGAACATTTGGTGTACAAAAAATTCGGTCACCCTCGTAATGGTTGTCTAAACTAAGGTTTTTTATTTAAAGTTTTCGGTAACTCGAGGATGGATTTGGGTGGTTTTTTCTACTTGGGGTGGGATGTTTAGCGGTTGGGTGAGACAGTTGTATGAAATTGTAATCGACTTTCTTGTTTTTTTACTGACATATTATTTACTAACTGCGGTCGGGGGTTGTTATTTTTCCGTTAATAATTAACATTAAAGTAGTAGTTTAAAAGAAAATGTTTCATACAAGACGTCTAACCGTGAATCGATTGTCAAAATGTCATATTGTAAATGACAACACTGGGGGAATTTACCTCATTAAAAGGACACCAGATGTCCTTTTTTTCGCCTCACCTTTGTGCTCTAGATTGTGTACCTATAGGTTATATGTCTATGGTAGCTATGCAAAATTTATAATTTTATTAATAGCGGGTTAGGGCTCTTATGTCTGCGAAGCTCTTAAGACTTAAAGACAACGGTAACTTTGTTCGATCAGATGAACTTAGAAATAAAATAGTTCGTTTTATATAAATTGAAATCAACATAAAAGCTGTCGAGGTATTGTAGTATGTAGATCACTAGTGTTGTATTATCGATACCACACGCAACAATTAAATACAACAAAACGAGACAGTAATCACTGGAAATTCGTTTTGCATTCGGATGTGAATTAAGCAATTTACCAACCATTCAAAACGCAGATTCAAAATTCCGCATCCGGCGTTCTTTCGATTCACACGTGCGGTTTTGTCTATTTGAATTGCAATTAATGGCGTTAAATTGATTGTATAAATGATATACGATTTTTGACATAGGTAATAAAAATAATTTAGAAATGCTTCATCGTGCACCAACAGGACCATCCTACCTGGCCTCTGTAATGCACGCACGACAGAGACAAAACATAATTATGTTCGGAAAGGGAACAATTCGTATAGTTGGGCTACCTATCTTTGTCGAAGCGAAAAAGCGGCCAAGACCGAGGGCGACGTTACTGACAATGCACGACCGTCTATCTGGTTATATTACCCGACTCACGGCAAACGTCGCGGTGTCGCTTACAAATAATAGCAAATCGACGACTCTTAATTTTAGCCGGGGTGGCGTCCAAACGCGGCCGGTGAGGCAACCATGCGCCGCGCATTCTTCATTCTACACCAATCCCGGACAACTTCACGCCAGTCGCGTCCCGACCGTCGTTGAGGTCGGACCTGTGTCACTCGCCGTCGCGCAACGATCGCACAATTCGAACAAAACAGTTATCGAAGTGACTAACGCATTGCAAAGTTGGATCGTACATCTCATAGTGATGGGACAGTGTTCAGACGACAGTTCGGTCGTCGTGCGCGTACGATGACCGAAACTTTAATTTGTGGGGATACGGTGAAAAAAGTTACGGTTCAAATGCACTCGGTTTAAAAAATAATGTGCTGGTAATAATAGTGATGGCCTGATGGGATCGCAGTGCGACCGACATTGTGTAGTTAGTGATGTATACTGTGATATAATTGGTCGGCAAATGCATAGATGATTGCCGTGCTTGTTTGTGATAAAATTAGTTTATTAGTTGCCAAAGATTCCTGATGATCTTATATATTAGTTTGTGTTTCATTTTGGTAGTTTTAGGTAAGTGAGAACTTTGTTATAACGTTGGCCATTTATATGTTAATGTTTTGTTGACGACCCTTATTCTGATATCGGAGAGATTTATTGAGGGGAATTAATGAGGCCCATCTACACACGAGTAATTAATGAGATAGGGCCTGAGTGAGCTGATTCAACGCTGGCGACGCTATCACTTGATTATAAAATATTGCTATTATTCAATGTTACTTTGTTACTAAAATATTTATAAAAACATATCAAGGTTTTATAATTTTTTTAATAGAAAGTTGATAAATCAAATGTCACTTAAAATTCATTTTAGGCATATTGAATTTTAAAGCGATTTTTTGTATTAAATTAAAATTTATAAAATGATTAAATCTATTCGAATTTGAGTAAATTTTTTAACATATTTACTAATAATTATAAATGTTGAGTACTCTTAAATCGGGTTTTTTTTCAAACAATTCATAATTTTGGTGGTAATTTTTTAAGTCTTAGTTCAATACGGCAAAACTTTAAATAACTTATTGATATAATACATTTATTATTATCTACCGAGATTCGTAAAAAATCATATTTTTATAAAATAAAATGAATTCAGAAATAAATATATTGATTTATTCTCAGTGTATGTATGTGATTACATTTAATTAAGCTTGGAGCGTTTCAAGATTACCGTTTTGTTAATTATCAGAGACGATAATGTACGTTACCGAATTTAAATCATTACTCTTAATTAATTCGTCCTCGTCAATTAGTCAGACGTACTCAATAAAACATCTTTTGATTTCCTTCTAGATGTTTTTATAACGCTTTTAAAGTATATTGAATTGTATTGGATACTAAAGGTTACTTTGAAAAAAAAATGTTTTTTATTTTACGTTGGTAACAATGTTTTATTATAATATTGTCAATTTTCTAAAATGTCCAAGTGATTCAAAGGTCGAAAATGTTGTGTTAAATTATAAATTAAATTAAAAAGTCGATAGTCGATAAATGAATAAAACATATCGATAACATTTTGTCTACACTACTATTAGCTTGATTAAAATTTAACTAGAAGTAAACATCGTAACAAATTCTAATATCAATGGTTAATAAAAAGTCAATAAACAAATTATAGTTGGTTACTGTAAAGTTGGTCGGCCCGCATACCAACTAATGCCTCACTATCTGGTTACCTTACTCGTTCAAAACTCGTCTCCCTTCGCCCGTCCTGTCAATTAGCGAACCATAAAACCCTTTCGTGTTACAAAATTATCTATGTTCAATAACATCTCCATTATATGACGATTCTATACATTATTTTATTTTGATTGACACTAAAACAAAATCTTTGAAGCATTTTTTTTTATTTTGTGACAGAAAAAAAACCATTGTCTTCCACTGATATAATACTCGTGTTAAAAATATGTTCATTTGAAATTTCTGATAAAAAAAAACCAATATCTTTTTGAAGAGTTCATACATACTGGTTTCTGCGGACGCACTGCAGCGCCCCCATATTACTAATGAGTGCAGTGTTAATATTATAATTGAATAAATATACAAGTGTGAAATAAAAAAAAAGATCTAATTACATACAACATACGATACGGCTTACGTCCAGCAGTGGGCAGACAAAAGTTGATGATTGTCATGGATGTATCCGTTTACCATCAACCTGCCCTTTTCCCTATCGATAGTCGTCAGTATGTACTACATACATGTCTATTAGTCATATTTGAACCGCATATCCTGTATCACACAATCCATCCACACCTTCAGTCTTCCTCTACCTTTTCCATTCAATTGACTAGTATAAATTCCGTTCGCGTATTCTCCCAAGAGAGCAGGACACTGCCAAAAAATCATTATTAGTCGTAGACAACGTTTGTAAATATTATGCAAGGGATAACTGAATGAATAAATCAGTTTATCTCAGATTTTCATTTTAATATTATAGCAAATTTTAAAATAAACATTCAAGAACTAAATTAGTATTTTGTAAGCCATACGGAAATTTCATAGACAGAAATCTCTATGAAAAGAAATATCGTCATCATCAGCTCTTGTCTGCCCACTGCTGGACGTGGGCCTTCCGTATATACTTAAGTATACTGCAATTATTTAGTTTTTTTTTCTATGTTACCACTTTCATATTCATCTTAATAATGTATTATTAATTATAGTTATACTATGGGAGAAAACTTTTTCTTATAATGAGTTTTTGTTATTGCTCACAATTCTTCATGTACACTTAGGTAAATTAGCCAATTACTAGAAAATTAATTATATCTCACCGCGACAACAAAAGGTGTAGCCGAAGGGGGGCTTATAGCTGGAATTCTGCTTTGGACGTTTCGCGTTCACTTTTATCCTTACCCGAGTCCATTGTGTTATTAATTAATTTTACTTACTAACAAAATTAACAAATTGCTCACTTTTTAATAAACTCACCTAACAATAACGAAGCCAATAGTCTAACGGTTAGGAAGTACGGTCACGATCAATCAATCCTGTGTTCGAATTCCATCATTCGACTATTATCGTGAACCGTTTCCTAGCACAAGCTTTATCAAGTTTTGGAACAAGAGATATTATTAAATTAACAAAAAATCTATGAGTATATAAAAAAATCGCTACTAATGGCTGACAGGCTTTAGTGACTATCAGACTTCAATTGAAAGCTTTAAGAGAAAAGCTAACGCAAGCGAAACCTCACTCCTTTATCTGGAGCATATGAGAGCGAAGTGTTGTCATAACGTAAAGGGACGATCTGATATTAAATAGTAAATTGAAAATGTAGTTACCCGTGTACGTTTAATATTGTAAAATGAAAGCTGAAGTTGGTACAGCTCCGTTGGTAATGGAGAAACGAGACACGTCTCTGCCACATATCATATTTATATAGTCGTTTGTAAACTTTTATAAATGCAAACCTTTTATACGTGTACTTTAAAAGTTGCGAATATTTTTTTTGATAACAGATTTTTAATTAAAAATTTGCTATATCACGTCGATTGACTAATATCTCTTACCACTCTAAGCACTAATCTTGTGCTGGGTTATGGTTTACAATCGTCGGAATTCGAACTCTTGAACACTTGATCGGAAATCCGTAGGTTTAATCATTAGGGTATTGATGCGTTAATTACAAAGATAAATAAAATAAAGAAGAGTGATGACTTGTATTTAAAACTCCGTTTAAGGCACTGAGTTTCGGACACTTTCAGTCCTTATTCATTTACAATAAACATTTTCATTTATACAAATTTCAAAACAACTTTTTTCTAATCATCATCATCGTCATCATCATCGTCATCATCATCATCACAGCATACTATACGTCCCCACCGGCTCGGAGCCTACCATATTATTAGAGGTGACTATGCCATAGTCAACCACGCTGGCCCAGTTGGTTGACTTCGCACATATCTTTGAATTTCTGTTGATGTTTTCCTTCACCGTAAGAGCGTCGGTTTTTTTCTAATATGACGTCTCTATTCGAACAATGAGCGTCCAGTTGTATTAAATTAGTAATCTTGAACTGGCAAGTAAAGATGTTATTAAACTCGGAGAAAAATATCTCGTAGCTTTAAAATAAAAATCTAACTTCAAAAGGCGAAGGAATCGTGAGGCTCGGTCACGTCCGAGTAGATTTGATTACCACGAACACACTTTCTATAGGTGAAAAAAAAAACCATTCGAAAATATTCGATTGATAACATTGGGATGTCCTCAAACCCTTGTCAATGAAAGCCTATTTCTTACCTTTTCATAACCAATAATATAGTGAATGTCAATATATTTATTGTCCAATAAGCTATCGGAAAATCTTTTCTCGTATTGACAAGATTTGTACTCAATACCTTGAATTAAGCTGAGGTGAAAAATGTCACATTTTATTTGAGATATTTATAGACATACGAAATATAGAGATTTGACGTTATATGACGTTCATGGAATGACAAAGTTATTGTGCGTGTTAACACTTTTTATGACACGGTACACTAACGTATAACTTACTTATAGGTAACTTGCAGTTGTCGGCGATTTTCGGTGTAGAATTCATTTTAAAATTTGCCAAGTTACTACCCGCAAACATAGGGGAGTTCGTTTCGGGGAGTACCCGGAACCACCGCGGAGTTACGCATAGACAAAAAAAAATAAAATTTGATTTTTATTATAAGTAACGCAATAACATCATGTTAGCATCATCAGCTTCGTCTGCCTACTGCTGGTCATAGGCCTTCTCCAATGCCATCCACAGTATGCAGTTTTCCTTTCCAAAATACGTTAATTTCTATTGTATTACATAAAAATACTCAAATATATTAATTGTATAGATATACAAGATTTATTTAACCATAAAAGTACACCCATAGTATGTTTAATATAAAAAATCTATTTCCTTACTGACCATTAAAGTACTCTGAGTGAAGTTGTTTGAGGAATTTCTTTAATTAAAAATGTTATATTCAAAGTTCATTATCCTTGTTAATATTTACCATAGAATTGCAAACAAGTCTCCGTAAATAATTTTTGCACAAAGCTATTTGAAAGGACTAGTGTTGTCTCGGCAAATTCTACCTACATAATAACCTCTGGCTCTCCGGCGAGCCTTTGTCGAAAATGTTGTTAATCTCGTGTACAAAGCCTAGTCAAACACAGTTTGGTCCGTTGTTCTTTATACCTGCAACATGTCAGGAACATTTCTATGGTCTTTTTGTCGTCTGTTTTTTCTGAACTGCGCTAGTGATGTCTTTATCTCTGCTTCTGATCACCCCCATGCGGAGTTCCGATGTTTATTATCTATGTTTTAATAATTTTATCTTAATTAATTTTTTTTTACTGATCGTAAAAGAAGGAAGCGATAAAAAAAAATGTTTTGTCACATTAATTTTTAATTAAAATAGTTTAAAAAGTTTACGATAAAGGTTATAATAACAAAAACCGTACTATAGAAGGTATTATAAACGGTAATATCGGTTATTACGACTGACAATTGTCAGGTCTTTTGATGTCGATTAAAACAATGTTCAATCTATTATTGTTGCTTTGTGAAGTTGATACATGTTACATTCTTCTGACTAATATTAAATATTTCTTGACCAAATACTCTATAACTATTGTAATGTTGAAATAAAGACAAGTAAGTGCTTTTGTCACCAACAGAAGCGATCAGTCACAGAAAAAGATCTATTAGGGTTTGTACTAATGGTTATTTTTCATACGAGACATCTGTGAACGACCTACGACCCTTTGACCTTCAGGTATAACAGCAATATGAATTACTAATACATCTAATGTATATAGTCTTACTCAGGTCTTGTGCTCCGTTTATCTTTCAGTGGCATGTGTACACATGACGGTAAGAGTACTCGATTATTTATTTTTAAATTAATGTTACCGTGCTAGATGTAGAAAAGATTGATGTTTGTAAAAGAAAGTCGAAGTCACATACGTATTTAATTTATAAGATTTTTTTAGTCGCCCTATCCCAAAAGATGCTCATAATGACAGTTAATTGAAAACAGAGTTTTTAGTTACTGTGTAAGATGTACAAGTAACATGCAACCCGGTGCAAACAAGATTTTGGGTTTTCGCGACACCTAGCGCCATCTAGTATCGAGTAGATGCACTATAATATTTAGTTTTAGTCGTGTTAAATTCATATCAATGTTTGTTAGCAAGTAATTCCAAAACGGATAAACCAATCTGGATTAAATTCGGCACGGAGATAGGTCATGGATAGATTAAAATGAAAAAGTGACCTTCTTGTAGAAAAACAAATAGGTTTACTATTTTTTTTTAATTCTCCGTGGACGATGTCACGGGGAAAAACTAGTAGTACATAAATAAATTTAATTCTAATTTAAATTATGATACGTCAATTCTTCGTCCTTGTATTGCTATGTATTCCAATTGTTTTATATAATTAAAATTTCCGAACATATCTGAAACAAGCGAGCGTATTAAATGATGTATATTTATAGAAATTATCATTATGTTAACATTTTGAAGTTATACGATTCAAAAAACAAAGACTTTTAAAGACAAAAGAGAAATCGTTTTACGAAAAATCCGCAATATAAAGACAATACCTCACTACGAAGGACACGTAATGCCAATGTTATTTACAATTAGAGCCCTTCGCGGTGTTCCACCTGTACTGCTAGTCTCGAAGAGACCTTGTCGACGACCAATAGTGATATAATGACGTGATTGTAATGACCAACGGCGGTATATAATTACCAAATAAGTGACAAGTGGCACACGGCTTACTGCTTCTTACAATTCCGTCGTTTACTCAACAAATTAATTGGTTATTTTAAAAAGAGTCGAAGCTTGTATCGTCGTAAGGAACATGAATATTTCTGTAAATAGAACACCGCGAAGTGACCTGACTGTATGTATGAGACAATTTCGTACCTACAATGTTTAATGGGAGGTTAGGCTTTTGTTTTTGATGTGATATCGTGTTTGGCTGCGGAGGAATCACTTTTCACTTCTAGAAAAAAAATCTTGGCATAGGATTACTAATTTTGATTTTTTTTAAATACCATCTGTTTTTATATAACAGATTGTAAGTTAGTAGAAGCGCTAATAGCTTAATTGTTAAGGTAATGGACTACCGATCTGGCGGTAGTGGGTTTGAATCCCACCATTCAGCTATTTTCGTGAATCTTCATTAGGATGATGATGATATCCTAACCATAGCTAGCTTCGCCTCCTAAAAT
>JAODUI010000029.1:5588527-5607501 GCA_027563995.1 Papilio gigon | reverse complement strand
GTTGGACATAGGCCTTTCCCAATGCCTTCCACAGTATGCGGTCCTCCGCCTTCCGCATCCAACGACTTCCTGCCGTCAAATGATATCACAAATCGCTAAATAAAGTCCATTAAATTTATATCGAATAGTACACTATGTAAACCTTATTGTTCTTCGAAAGTCTCTTTAAAAGGTCGTTTAATTAAATTCTTAATATTAATAAATTTAAAACCGCAGCCTGACTAGATGAACAGGCAAGCAGTCGTTCTAAACAATTTATACCCACATAAATTCTTTGTTCAATAATTTAAACGCTTAAGAGACATCGCTTAATTAAGTTTTTACCCTAAGTTATTGCGATAGGAAAAACCTATTGGCAATACTATAATTAAATAAAATACCCAAAAATCTTAATCTAACTTGGAACAATTAGGGATCGTGTGTTTGTTTTAGAAATAGAGAATAGTCCAAAATAATGTGGAAATTAATTCGTGTAGAATAGGTTTTCGATCACTTATATAAAGCTTTCATATTGCAACCAATGTTTGATATCAACATGGAAACAATGGCAATTAAAACTATAAATTGCGCGTACAATATCATCGCTCGCGCTAATCGATCTTGGCTCACTCGCACGCCACATAGCACCGTGAGAACGAGATAAAACAAAGTAATTAAGTCTAAAGCATGATAGAATTATAAAAGTAAGTTTCTTTAATAAGTACATTATGTACTAGTGAACGTCTAAATATTGAACTTTTCAGATGGGTTAAATATTTCATATGCAAATTCACAAAAATTGGTTCAACAATTTTAACGTCACTGACTTTTCTATTTACGAATTCATATTTAGATTTGTTTCCAGACACCAATTACGCACACGGATGAAGCAAAACGATGTTTTTAACAGGCGGTGATTAAATGCGTGTACACATGTTATAAATCTAATTAATCGAGAGTCCCCGAGGTAAAGAGTTAACAGTAAACAGTCGTAAATTTAAGGCGACTCTTCACTAATGAGTTTCTGATGTAAACAAATTTTGTGAGCGCTTGAAATCTCATCGTCCATTGAAACATAATGATTTAGATGAGCTTTTATCACGCTCGTCGGGTCGTGTTGGTTGAGCTCGAATACACATTGGCTGGAACGCATTTCCTGGGATATTCTACTATCTATAATTTTTTTATGATGCATAATCTAGCACTTAACCGTTATCCCACCTATACTAAAGTTAAATACCGACGAGTAGCCATTTAAACTAATTAAAAAAAAAACGAAAGACCCCACTGAGTCTCAGCGACACCTAACTTGGTTTAGCAATAGATGCATGTTACATTCGGATTTAAAAAGACAACTTGTTTCCTTTTACTAGCTACAGGCATAGGTTTTTAAATGTTTTATAAAAACAAAAACTTAAATAAGTCCATATTTTTAACATCGCTATATAGACAAACAACTTTGTCGCAAACACTATCGCTACTCTCAGGTGGACATTGTCTGCAAGTGAATTGAGCTTCCGACGGCATTTCATTCTATTTCCGTTTCCGCACGGACGGAAATGAATTCAAAACACCCTGTAGTGCATTTGATAGGCAGATATTGCAGGGTAACAAGGACCTTATCGTGATATATTGTGTATTTGAAACCAAATTTTATGCCTCGGTTGAATTTAAGTGAACGTTAAAATAGAATACAGCCTGTTGTTCAGAAGATATCTAATTTTTGCGATTTACGTTTTTAAAAATGTTAATAACGGTGATCCAATTTTATTGAAATGAATTGTTATTTTTAAATAACATGTTCTTTTTATGTTTATTCAACATAATTACATGATTTAATTTACTTCTTATCGACTACCTAAATTATCTTGACTATTTTTGAAACATCAGAATTTTATTTAATATTTCACTTTTATTTAATAACAGATTTCTCGAATCTATCGATCTGGGATGTTAATAGATTAATTTGCATTCAGGCCCGACGTATTGGCGGCGAGGCCTTTGCGTCGGCGTCTTCCATTTCCTGAGCGGCTAACTCGTATTGACTACAAACATACCCACCGCTGCCGGTCCTCAGCCCAATTTACGTTCGGATATACTGATATTTGGACCCAAATTGAATTACATAATTTTTTATAATACAAATGACAGGATTATATATAACGCTATATTGTTGTATGGAATCATAGATGGCGCTATTATGGGTTTCGTATTTTTGTAATTTAATAATGTTAAAAAAATCATGGACGAATAAAGCTGAAGCGTTATTTAGCACACGCTACTAGCTTGCATGCCGATTATTGTTTGTTGTGATTGTGCATCTATATGTAAGTTTTATGACTGGAATTATTTACAATGTCATTTCTCAAAATTCTTTTTTTCCTTTAAAAAAAATGATACAAGTTAAATAACAAAACTGGCTAATCCCGCACAGAAAACACCTCGCCAGTATAATTATCAGATTGCGTGACTTACCTTCATCGCTGTGTTCTTACGTACTTGATAAGAAAGTGCGCAAAGGGTTACCTTTATAAAACTAATCTTTTAAGTATACAACAGGATCTGCTACCGTTTTGACGAATGTTTGATTATGAAATGTTACCTAATTCGAAAAATATCAAGATTAATTCTTTAAGATAATGTACAGTTTGATAGACTTGTTTCCTTTCAATAATAAAGCCAGTACAGTTCACATATTTAAAATTTCTTTTATTGTAAGAAAAAAATCCTTATCTTTCCATCTAAATACTTGAAGAATGTTCACATGTTGACATCTGTTAAAAATAACCTCAAAACTTTTAGTTCCGTTTTATAAACATTTACATAGAACAGGCTAATAAAAGCGTGCTGTAAATATTTCTTTTGACTATACACTAAACGTAGCTCGGAAATAGATATAATTTAAGCACTATGAACATCACAATATTCTGTAACAACACAACTCTTCATTCTAATAATATAAATGCTAGCTTATCCAAGTAAAATGCTAACAAATCTAAATCATCTTCTATTATGTCCGTTAGTTTGAAGTAATTCGTACTTGCTTCACCCCTGTGCTATTCTCCTTGTAAAATCTGTCCAATAGTCAGTTTATTGTTTCTTCTTCTTAAACGTCATACTATAGTCTCTCATATATATTTGGTTGTTCCTAATAATATCAGACTGATAGATCTGTCTGTCCCCGTAGCAGTTGTAGATCGTGAATTCGAAGGACCTTTATGAATAGGATATTATTGAAAATAGAAATTATTTCGATTGCAAAATGATGTTAACAGTTTTTCTGCAACATAAGATGTTGAATTTGTACGTTTGTTATATCGAAGCCGAAGCAAGGTGCCGTAACGTGACGATCGCGCTTAGTTTATAACTACTGAGGTTAAAGTTACCCGTATCGATTCTTAGCGCATGCCAAGACCTTGTGCAATTTTCGAATTAATGGTTTCCGGGGCCGGGTATTTTGAGATCTCACCCTAAATTAGAAGCTGCAAAACGGGTAACAGAGACTTCCGGGATTGCGCTGCTATTTAAATATTTATAACACACATTTGTTTTCAACATGTTTTAGCTTTAGATAAAATAAGGATCAACTAGTAAAATTGACTTCACATAAATATTCCTTACATCTTCACCTAATAAGAAGTCACACTATGCATTCCACTTTGGGTTTTTATATTTTTCCAGTTGTAATCCGGTGCTGAATAATATAAACTGGGTATTACGTAAGAAATATTGTTACAGTCATGAATATATTAAATAACAACCACTTAGCATTTCTGCAGTGTCATTTCTCTGAAGAAATTTCTTCATAAAGTAAGTCTAATTTAACAATATTCAGATCACGTATCAAAAGCTATGTTGCTCGCAGGAACAATCCGATAAAACGAAATTCGTGCATTGAATGATATTTTGGAAGTGTCTTATTTAAAAGAAAATAAATTGTGTACTTTAAATAAAAGAAGAAATTATTTTACGAAATCATTTCAGATCAGGTAACGAAGGAGTAAATGCAAATTTGTTTTTATTCTTTTGTCAGGTAATTTTGAAGCATATTTGTTTAAAATATTAAAACTTTCGTGAGATATTTGACTATACTATTATAAAAATGGCTTAACTCGCGTGTAGATCGATTTCGGTACCGACTCTCTGAGTGAGCGACCGGCTCCGAACGCGCTATAGTACCAATCCCACTCACCGTGAAGAGCCCCCGATGGGCTTGAAACTAGTCGGTACCGACACCGACCTACACTTAAGTTAAGTCATTTCTATAAGTACTATATCATTTGTTCACTTTAATTCTTAAATTAATCAACAACTGTTGAAATTCAGAAATAACATAGCTACGAGAAAAAAAACATATTTATTTTAAACATTCAAATTTGATATTATGTGACCGAATTTGGATTTCAGAAATGAATATTTATTATTTCCAGTTAGAATTTCTTAACTTAAGTTCACTTAAACACTAGACATTTAACAGGGATCCGTCTTGTCTCGCGCACTCACTTATGTAAGTTAGATTAAATAAGTTAAATTTAAGTCAACGTCAACGCTATAAGCTCGTATTACTCAAGTATATTCTGATCACGTAACAATCGTTGTGTCGCCAAGGGAGACTGTCCGACGAGAAAATTGTGAGATGTCTTAACGATGTTAACCGAGCGTGGCTAAGTGCTACCGCAAGATTTTAATTACGTTTGTCTAATCCAATAACACGGCACGTTGTCTAACATGATGCTTTTCTAATGTAATACAATACATAATAATGTAAATAAAAACAGTGCAAAATATACTCATATTCAATGGACATTTGAAATCGTGTTTAACCGTTACCGCATGTATACGGTTTTACGGTGAAGAAAAACATTTTAACACAACCTGCACATCATCATATCAGCAACATATCGCCCACTGCTGGACAACATATTACAACCAGCATATATCTACGAAGAAATTCAAAAATATATGTGGAGTCAACCAACCCACACTGAGGCAGTGTGGTTGTTCGCCCCTCATAATGGTGATGATGATCTCCCCCGTGACGTATACGTCAATAGCGAACCTTGTGTTCTCTGGGAGTGGGATTTAATCATCATCATCATCATCATCGTATCAGTCACACGTCGCCCACTGCTGAGCGTAGGCCTCCCCCAAAGATCGGTCCTCGGCCGCCCTCATCCAGGATGCTTCCGCAAACTTAACCAGATCATCGATCTATCTTGCGGGAGGCCTACCCACGCTGCGTCGACCTGGGATTAAATAACCTTTCATAATAGTCTCGAACCCCTCGTGGCCGCCCATGGTGATGTTACTGTCTGACAATATCATGGAAATGCCGAAGTCTAGTAAACAGTACAAAATTAATTAAATACACTGTCAATAACATTTTTAAATACCAACTACAAAAAAAAATTAATGATTTGAATCAATGTAGTTTTTTATTTACATAGGATTGTAAAATGTCAATTTTAATAATTGAAACTTGTACCCACAAGGAAAGCGACATTAAAGGTTTGAGAAAGCTGGGAGGGAATACATTCATGTTAATAGTTAATACGTACAGAGCGTCCGCATGTCGAGCTGTAGCGTCGGGCCTGTTTAATCTTGCAAATGTATGCAACTTGCTGACAACATGTCAAACTGGCTTCGTCCTCAGAATGTCATCTTGTACTGAGACAATTACAACCGCACGAAATCTATTTATTAAATGTCCTACAGTTGAATAGCTTATAAATAATAGCTTTATGATAGCCTAATGGTTAAGGTCTGGCGGTCATGGGTTCGAATCTAACCATTTAACTATTGCCGTGAAGCATAACTTAACGCAAGCTTTATTAAGCTTACCTGAAATGGTTACATGAAATACTAATAAACAAACAAACGTTTTGTAATAATTTTAATGAAAATAAAAAAAAAAAGTAGTTATTGGGAGATATTACTGCTATGTGTAATATTTTTATTTGTAATTTTTTGTAGTATTTAATGTTTATACATTTTGAAAGTTAAAGTAAAATCATTGTAATTTTTACCGATGTCATATATGAATCTATATAAATAAATAACTTCAAACATATTTAAGACTCAATATACGTGTAAAATGAATTAAAAGATGTGCTATTTCGATGGTCAGGAATATCATGGTAGCGACATTGTAAGAGCGGCAGCACCGAGAGCCACACAACGCCTACGCAACCATTGTTAGATTCACGACACCGCAGTAATTCAGATCGGTATCGGTGACCTAACGACTATGAATCTGCTATTATTGCCTCCAGTAACAAAGTTGCTACCATCTACAAACTGTAAGTACTCAACTAGACCAAAAACTTAAGATAATCTTTTATAACTAGAAAAGTTTTCTTCTGTTTTCGTTTTTTTATAAATAAATTGCAGAATTTTATATATACAATTTGTATTTTTAAAATCAAAAATAGTACAGTTCAAATTTCCATTACGATGATAATAGTAAATGCATCGGTCTAAATTAAATTAGCTTAATTACCTTATTTTTAACATAACATTACAAGCGTCAATAGCTTATAGTATTGGGTACGGACTACCGATCTAGGGGTCGTGGGGTCGACTCCCACCATTCGACTATTGAACGTGAACCATATGGTTCGGATATCCGAACACAATGTTTTTCAAGCTTACCTGAAATGGTTACAAGAAATGTTAGTAGATTAACAAAAATCTACTAATATTTTATTGTGTAATATACATTATTTTTAGTTACAGTCAATGTATATGAATGAAAATAAACAAACAGACAATGGCAAAATGCGTAAAGTCAAGAGAAACACACGTTATAAGTCAGACTTTTTTTTTTTATGTAAAATACTTTCTCGCTCAACTCCAGTCGCCATAGATTTAAAACAAAAGTCGCTCGAGAGCCGTTTGAATAAAGTCAACTCTGTGATTTATACAAAAACTTTGAACAGTTCCAGTACTTTAAAACATATGCGTGCTCAGTTTATTTTGTATTCGCATCGTTGTGAACGTAGATAAAGCGCTTTTGTAATACTCAATAAAATACTTTAACTGGGAACTGACTATTCAAGCATACAATGTTCAAAATTTAACCATCAAAGCTGACTTCTTTTGTTTTTATAACAATGACGTCACGATAATAGTCATGCGATTTACATACGATACCTAATAGGCCATAGGTTTTGCATTTAACATGCACGATGTAATTTTTAGTAGCACTCACTATACCTAATACAATGCCGGCGCTATTTATTTTCAAGAGGGTAATAAGTCTTTTGTCACGCAAATCGTCAATCAGCTGTATGGAGCGATGCCAGTAGTCGACTCGAACTAATTAATTCAGTACTAATTTCCTGCGGTGCAAGGATCAGAGGTCTTTGTTATCGTTTTACAAATGTATGTACCTTGTATGGTATCAATGATTCGCCTCAATACAGTAAAAAGAAAACTAGATAAATAATAATAATTACGTAGAAATTGAATATCAAAAAAGTTCGTATTATTAATAAATTAATCCAGTTAAAGTGTAGATGTAAAAGACGACAGGCATGTATCAGTTTGTTTTAGTAATAAATTCTTGATAATGAAACTATAACGGTTGCGCCGATCCTATCTCACGGTCAAATGGCCGACGTATATTTGATTTATTTCCAATCCGCGCATCTAGTGCATATGAAACTACGGCGCTCCTAAATAATTTGAATGCAACATTACATTTTATAAAAAAAAATAGTGTTCGTAAGAATTGTAAAATGATATAGTAAATATTTTAATTCATTAAAATACTTAAACTTATTTTACTCTGCGCTGACAGGGTTCGCAACATCTACACGAAATTTCATCCAGACCCAGGAAGCTTTAGAAATACGTGTGCAACAAACATCCATACATTTTTTGTTGGTAAGATGTTCTGTTTGATTGTTCAAGTAACATGTATTCTAAAAGAAAATTGTCTGCTTATTTTAAAATAAAACTCCGTATGTTGTGTTAGTGTCCAAATTTTGTTGCTTCTTTCTGAAAGTTTTAAGATATAACTTTCCCCATAAATCAGCGAGACCGTGCCACGGATTCGTACAGCCAGTTAAAATATCACAAGAGTCTGTTATCAGAAACGTCGAACTCCTTACGGCTTCAGTTTTATTTAAAACAGTTTAGTTTTTTATACTCTGAGTAATGTGACCGTGTTTTATTTTTTGGATTTCTTTTGTATTTTGTTTTATCAGCATATATAATAGTATAAGGATACCAGTAGGTAATTAAGTGATAATTATCTTAGTATTAACTTCTTGAAGATTATAAATTTTTGATAATAATCTTGTTACATTGATGCTTAGGTTAACGGGAATAACATTATGTATATCGTCAGTAGCGTTAATGAATAAAACCATTAAAATATAATAATAGTAAAACGTTTTAGTGAACATTCCAAAGTTTTAATACAAACAAAGCTTTTAAATTTGGAGTAGGCGTGAGTAATATTAGTGAGCGACCGTATCGTGACCACGATTATCCATTTTGATAATTGAAGCGTCAAGCAAAATCACGCAAGAAACCGATTAAAGGTTAAAAGGTGTATTTACCGAAATTTATGAGACACTTTAACAAAGAAATTAAATATCTTTTAATTGCAACTACACTCTTACCTGCACAAGATGATGGTGGTGCTGATGTTCCGGACGTATCCGGCAATAGCGAACCTTACCATCTCCGGAGATGAGATCTGAGGTGACTTGTAAATACGAACTTAGTCTTAGAGGTCCGGTCACTCGACGCACAATCCGCCTGAGGAGTCGTAGGTGTAAGAAGGATAAATAAACCTCTATACGAGAGTCATTGTTTGAGCTTCATCTATTGTGTAGTTTCATAAACAATTAAATGACAATGACTATTCAGTACCTCTATAAGCTAGAAACTCGGGTTACTGAGAAACTTCTAAGCTTGAAAAATACAGCGGTCCCTCGAACTCTTGCTTTTCCAACTTCGACTGAATCAGAGTCCAGGCTAGAAGATATTTACTAATACCACTATTCGACTGATGTAAACCATATCCTAACAAGCCTCGAGCTTAGTCTGAATGGTTCAAAAATATTAGTGGATTACCAAAAATCTACTAAAAAAACGACGGCGTTAATAGACGATTTAGGAAGCAAGGGACCAAGTCAGGAACGGTTACTAATAACGTTGACGAATATTTAATACGAAAATATTCCAACTACAAAAAAGGGTATGGCATTTAAGTCATGACTATTAAAAATTTAAAAATAAAAACAATGTAGTGTAAAGCTATACTAACGTTAGTTTCGTGTAATTTACCATTTTCTTTGCACAAAGTATTTTTCAGAAAAAAAAAATTATCACAATAACCTAAGGTGCTACTAAATCTACACGATAGCCACGAGTTAGCACGCAATGGAACAATTACTTTATTATTAATAGCAAGGTTAATCAAAAGCTGTCGATCCGTCACAAATGATTAATACACCACGATCAGGCGAACTGGCGAATTAACACTTGAAAACTAAGGCTTAACTTTTTTTATGTCTAATTGACTTGGTTGGTATCTAGAATTACACCGGGCTTGAGACGACTAAGTGCTCGAGTAACCAGGCTCGATAGCGAGGACTCCCAAGAGGGATGACTTAACCTGTTATCCAATGCACGCTTAACATTCCCATTCGAAGATGTCTGAGAGGATCTGAATATGACTCAATATATAGCTCTTATTGCATTATATACAGTGTCTATTTCCTGGAATTAAATAACAATCTTCTCCAATTAAATAGAAGTAGAAGAAATAATTTAAATGATATAACATTTTTTTTACATCATTTATTGGTTTACTTAATGAAAGAATATTTAAAACACACGCCTATCAACTTTTACTGGATAACGCAAACTTTTACCTCCGATGCGATATAAATTAAACAAACAGTTAATTCCGAATGAAGTAATAATAGATTTTAATAAAAAGTACATGCATTTGTGAGTTATTGTTAATCGGCTTATAAAGAAGCCTTTGGAATTTAGTGAGCCATTTATTTCTCGTATGAAGGTACGAAGAATTAATGGCATTCTCGTTTGTTAACACAGGCTCCCTATAGTCTGCAGTAATCCGATTCCAATGGTAGTTCCGACAAATTTGCGGTCCGTTGAGTCTACGCCGCTCCCTCTTGATGGGCTACCGAACGTACGTCCTTAATGATAGTCAACTATTTTCGAGCCGGTTCCGTTAATTCACGGTTCTAAATACCTCTTTGCAATGGTATGTCTGTTGTTCTTTGATGAGTTTTACTCAAACGTATAAATACTTTTTTCTTTACTATATTTACAGTGTATAAATCAGTATTCAAATTAGTTCCTCGTATGTTAAATCTATTATTGTTTTATAACAGGTTTGATGTGGCCCGAGACACCGTCCCACGGAATTAAAATCTCTTTACACTTTAAAAGTGCATCTGTGCCGAATTTCATCGAAATCCGTTCAACTGTACTATCTTCTAGCAAACAGACATATATCTATCTACTCTTAAACCTTTGCATTCATAATATTAGCATGATTTCAACCAAGTATAAGCTTTTACTTACTAACCTTTATCTTTTCTAAATCATCATCATGATCTGCCTTTATCTACCATTGCCTAGCCTTTTTTATTTGCTTTGTTATGAATACATAAAAGTGTTACGTGAAATGAAAACAATATCTAATAATATTATCAGTCACTTTGTAACCATCCTATGGGTTGTGACGCACTAATCAAGAAAAATAGATCTGTCGCCTGTTCGCAGCGGAGATTATCCATTTTGTTAATTGACGCGTCGAATTGGGTCACGCGAAACTCCTATTAAGTCTTCTCACAGTTGTTGAAATGAGCTTGACCAATCTGGGAATTCTAAGCAAATTATCAAACATAATATTTTGAAGCACTTAAAATAATTATTACCAATATTAATCAAATAATTTGACAAATTACAACCAAAATACTGTTTCCTGAGACAAATTTGAGGTAAGTTATTTTTTCTTTTGTTTCTATAATAATAACAATAAAATAAAATTACACTTCGGGCTTCTAATCTTTCGTATTTGATCGTAACATTTAGAAGGTTCTAAAGAATAGTAGCTACCTCATAGTAGTTGGCGGCAAATGTGTGCGCCCATAGTTAGTAACCAATCGTTAATCTGAAGACTCTTGACTGACTGTACCTATTACGTTCCGAGGATGTATATAAGTCTAGTGTAAACTCGCTTTGCTAAATCGATCGCGCATTTAAGCTTACAGGACAATTTAACGGAGACATGAAAAGACCGTCTTGCCAGTCAGGCAAACATTTAAATAGATTTTTTTATTAAAACTAGTCTAATGCTTGACCACGATCCCACCTGATGCCAAGTGTTGATGTGGTCAAAAGATGGTACGCGCTGGTTTAGTAAGTGCTTATTCACTCTACTCTTGAAGGTCCCCACGTCGGACTAAATTTGAATTAACATCAGTCTATAACATATTTTCTGCATTGGAATTTATACAAACATTTATATTTTTGAGGTAAAATAAATAAAAACGCTGTGGTTATACTGGTAGCGGATATTGCTGAATAAATTCGTTTGACTTTATCGCCTGTAGCATCGAGCTATATTGGCGTCTGATCGACGATTTGCGTGACGCCAGCATTTTTAGAATGTTTCAAAAATTGAGACTCGACTCGATTACATTTCCATACTAAGTTTGAAATAACTTATAATAATTACTGTGTGACATAACTCGTTCACTATCAATGAATTAAAGTTTACGATGAATATTAGAAATTAAAAAGTTTTGAACATTCAGCTTTCGCCGCTTACCTTCCTTTTATCATCACGATATCAGCCACACGTCGCCTACTGCTGAGCGTAGGCCTCTTCCTCCTCGGCCGCCTTCATCCAGGCTGCACCCGCAAACTTGGCCAGATCATCGGTCCATCTTGCAGGAGGCCTACCCACTCCGCGTCGATCTGCCCGTGATCACCATTCCAGGACTCTATGGCTGACTAGCTGACCAGACAGATGACCTGTTTTACAAATAGTTTTGAAGTTTCGCTCAACATACTTAAATTTTTCTCTGATTATAATGTTGTCCTTGTCCTTACAATAATAGCAACATAAAAGAATTCCATCGTATGTAAAGGTCAGTCATCGTTCAATCCGAACTTTGAGGAGTAATTTATTTCTATATCTTTCAAAGAATTCAGAAAACGCAATTTCATTGATACAAGCAAAACATATTTGCACGGACCAAATAAATTCTTGGATAATATTGAATAAATCATCCTTTATTGAAGGGTTGTTTGTCATTTAGAAGAGTTTTCCACGAACTTACGTTGAACTATGTAACAAACTTTTATCTATTATGTACGTATATTAATCCGTCGGCTACGCGCGGATTCTATCACGTAGTGGCACTCACACCTTTTGTAAGAACCATTAGGACGTTTTGGAAAATACACAAAACTTCTTTCGAGTACCATTTTCATATATAAGACGTTATGAATGTTTGTTAAATTGTTGTTTGTTTAATTATCAAATTGAAAAAACATAAGAAAGGAGAGCTTTTAGAGTGTAACAATTTTAAATTATTCCTATGAGATATGCAAAAAAATTGTATTAAAAATAAATTGGCTTGATATTATACTACTTATAAAAAAGGCTTTACTCACATGTAAATCAGGACCGACTAGTTTCGAGCCCATCAGGGTGAGTAAAGGCGTTTGTATGACTAGTATAGTGAAATGGCTCATGAAAGTTTTAGTAATTTAATTACCTTGATATTATTTAAAATAGTAAGTAATAGATTAAACATTTAAGTAAATAAAAGTAACATCTCTACCGACCGTTATCGCCTTATTATAGTTTGAGTGGGACAGAGTTGCACTTCATGAGCTCATCTCGAATGGGGGCCGTAGTAACAAGTAATCTGTAAACAATAATTTTATCTGAGGGGAGTAAGGTAAAGGTTGTAACTGTGCAATACGGCTGATATATTTCTAGTTAGGTCATATATTAATATTTATAATTCTGTTACACATTTTTTATGTAAAATATTAGCAGATTTTTGTAACTTTTCTAACATTCCGTTACCACTCCAACTATGCTAGTGCTAGGATATGGTTTACGATAATAGTCGAATGTTGGGATTCGAATTCTCGACCATGTGGTCGTAAATCCGTACCCTTAACCATTAGGCTAGTAGCACTTTATATGTACACACACACATATGTAAATTCCAAAAAAAAAATATAAAAAAGGAATTCATAAAGAGAATAATATTGAAACTGGCAGCGTTTCGATGAAAAAAAAACAATTAAGGTGCTTTAATAATATAGGTATTTACTTATAAAATGATTTTTGTCATTAAATTATTACGAATACATTTTATCTTCGTCATCGTCTTCTGTTAATACACATTATATATAAATGTTAGGAGTTCACGGACGTAGTTTTCGTTGACTTTTGTTGTTTACAAACTATCTAATGAATCTTTACATAAGCTATTTTAAAGAACTGAACAAACGATGTCGTCTCATTTGCGAAGTGTCAATTCAGTTGGCGTCAGTCAATTCTTACTGTTCCTTTAATTGGATAGCATTCTGAACACGTATCAAAAGCCACGTCGTTCGCAGGAACAGAACGATAAAAGGAAATTCGTGCGTTGAATGACATTTTAAAAACGGTTATTTTAAATAAAAATACTCAAAATCGGAACCCATTAATTAGCACTAGGTTTATATAATAATGAATCAAAATAAATGGTACAGTTCAAATTCATTTTAATAGTAATTAAATGGATATTATTATACTTTCACGTTTAATAACATTTTAAGATTTGAAAATGTTAATCTTTAACCATATTTAAATTTTATTCAATAAATTTTCTCGGTCAACGTGATATTATAATAAACGGAAAATGGAATATTGATGATATTAAAATTGATTTTAATTCTGCCGATTGTAAATTTAAATTTACCTAACACCTTTTATCAGCGTCGATTATGAAACAATTAACCAATTGTTAACTTATGTAACGGAGGAGGCTAAAATTATAAATATTGTTTCAGATCCCATTGTTTCGCCTAATTCAAACGCGCGCGGGTAAACGCAAGAATGCATGAAAATCATCACAAAGACAGCTTCTTCGTCACGTACATTTGTACCTACGATTAGTGAGTGAAGATTCCTTCTGAAGGCAATCGAAACCTGTCCTATTTTAGATCCTATTTTGAGCTACCTCAATCATGTTTAAAATAGATCTAAAGGACGTCGGTACAGTCTTAATGAATCCAAATCGTCCTGTGGTTGATGGTTAATATTTTTTTTTGTTTGTTTCACTTTGCTCCGCTTCGATTTTTTGGTCCATTCCATTTCGGTTCGTTATGGTTCGTTTCAGTTCGTTTCGTTTCTTCTTATTTCATCCATAACCGATACCCGACGTAGACAAAGTGGCCAACCTGTATAACCACTAATTAAAATGTTAAATACAATGTTAATGCGACGGTGACTTGTCACGGATGATGATTGTTCTTTAATTATCATCATATCAGCCACACGTCGCCCACTGCTGGGCATAGGCCTCTATTAAGATCGCCGCGACGACCGGTCCTAAGCCGCCCACAAACTTGAACATTGTTCTTTGAAACTACGCTTTTATTAAAAAAAAAACTAATTAGGTTGGAGGGTCTCGAGGTGCATCTTGGGCTCCGATAAGAAAAGTGTCTGCATATTTTGATCCCGCGCCGTCATGCCATGTGTAATGCTAAATGTTTTCATGAATAAATATTTTCTGTTCTTTGAATATTATAGAGTTGTTATGCTTTTAACTTATTTAGTCATTGAAGTAATAAATACGTATATGTTTCGTTTCTTTAATTTTTTTACATTTATGTGTAACCAAATTCCAAAGGTATTATAATTTTATAGCACAACATAATACCCATAGACATTAGTAATTTCCGTATTTTTATTAGTATGATATTTACTGATTTAATTATATTTACTATTTAGAGTAAGTTAGTCTCCAACAATGTTGAGCTTACGAAAAATATTCATTAATAGGTTTTATTATACAAATATTCACTTGTTTATGTGGTTGCAAACAACTGAAACAAGCTTGCTTAAAGCTTTTCATTGGTGCAATACTATCAATACGAATTATTACGATGCTTCTGCTACTACACGCTTCCGAAAACAAAAGCGCAATTAACCACTAAACGGAATCAAATTTCATCGTTTGTAGCGATATTTAAACGCCTGCGGCTATTCTCTTGTGTAAACGATTGAATTGGATTTCAATTGAATCGACTAATAGATGCCAAATTAGAAAACCTGTTCAGTCAGAGATATCGGTCAAAAGGTACACGTTGTGAACATTGCACCGTTTAAACCAGCGTACTGATTGAATAGTGTCTGTTGGATATCCAACGTACGCTATACATTTTCAAACTTGCACACGTTGCCTTATCAAATGTTAATTATTATACATCTCCTTAAGACTTCCCTTAAATATATTAATTTGTGGATCTATCATCTTTTTATGAAAAAACATACTACATTTAAGGAGGAACATTTTTGTTTTATTTACTTACTCCACTGGCGCAGCGACCCAAAGTGGGTCTTGGCCTCCGACTCGAGAGATCGCCAACGTCGCCTACCCTGCGCTGTCTCTTGCCAGTCGCTCGCTTGGAGCTCGCGCAGATCCAGCTCTTCGGGTCTCGCCATTGGCAACTGGGTCGGCATTACATTTTTATTTTAGAAAATCATATTTAAATGCAATAAAAAGTAAAGGTTTTTTTTTTTGTAAACATAAACTCAACAGCTTACATCTAAGTCGATTGTGATAGAAAAAAAATGTATTTTGTTATTTCATTCTTTATCTTAATTTAAAGGAAGATGATCTAAATGAATTCCGCATTTTCGTTAAAATATATCTCTTGAAATATAAACCTTCTCACAATAGCTCTAATGGTTTAGAGTGGATTGGAATATTAAATTTCGCAATTGTTATTCCTAGAAAATAAATTGCGAGGATAATAGACTTTACAATGGAATGAACAAGAGGATCAACTTACAATAATGGCTTTTGGAACGCTATTATTATAATATAAAACGTTATTAACAAATTAAATTTAACTTCAATACTTCGATTGTAAACAATTAGCAGTAAAATAATTCTATACATTAATTGATTGATATCAAATCTATTTTATATAATACTTTGAATAATTGATTTGAAGAGCACATAAACAAGGGGATGAGATTGAATGTGGATGGCAATAAAGGTAGAGGAAGACCGTAGATGTAAACGATTGTGTGAAAGAGGATATGCGTAAGAAGGGTGTGACGTCAGGTATGACGGCTGACAGAGATGTATGGAAGAGTACATACTGTGCCGACTCTCGATAAGGAAACGCGAAGGTTGATAATGATGCCTTAGAAGGATGGTAACAGTCTCTTTATTGTAATTTAAGTTTTACCAACGTTGATTTAGTAGTCGTAAAATGTAATCTCTGTCGTGGTTACCATGTTTGATGTTCATCCAATGTCAATATTTAAATAACTCAAACAATAGTATTTCGACTCTACACACACCAACCACACTGTGATTTTACTTGTAATTACATCATTATATGAGACTGGAAAACCAAAATTAAATATGTATTTTTTTTCTTTTCATCCCACCGAAATTTAGGCATCAGACTTAAGTTTCCTTAAAATGAGAAAAATAACAATTTTTTTTGGGTATCTATAACTGAATTCATCAAATCATTTTTCATTTTTTTTTCGGAATCTCATATTATTGAATGTCGTAACTCAAAGTCTGATAGAAAAAAAAAACTTTTGGTATTCTTACACGTATATATAAAAAGCTTGCTTATTAAAAGTTTAAGTATGTTCTGACAAAAGTTTGAATTTATTCAGTTCTTGTTAAGTTTTGCACTGGAATTTGCAAGTTTTTAATATAGCAGTCTATTAAAGATGTTAAAAAAAAATAAAAAAAACTAACAATATAACTTCTTATTACACCACACAAGTATTTAGGCTTAATTCTTAGTAACTTCACTTGTATGTCTATAAGTGGTTAGACGTAAGTTTAGTAGGAAGACACCTCTACTGCCGAAAGAAGAAAACGTCTAAAATTAATTGTTTTGAATTCGCATCCCCAATCTCAAATCCCTTGAGATGATTTAAACAAAATACGGAAAATGACTTTAGATAAGGTAAAAGTTGTTGAACATAATATATTCCAGACACGAAAAGACTTGGTCGTTAGTGAGTCTCTCGAATATCTCTACTGACGTGCCTCCAGCGGCCTTCCTTTCCGTATTTCTGTGATGCAACTGATGTTTTATTCGTTTTAATCTTCACGAGTGAATGCTACATTTTTTATATTTCACTAAAATAAAATAGGAATGCAATGAAATATTTCGTGTCTGCTTTTAATTATATTATGTAAAATTACATTATTTATTTTTGAACTGATGTATTCAATATGTACAAATGACACATGTCAACATTTAACAGTCCTTGTTAAATGTTTTAATATAGCAATATCTGCCGACTGCCGATGGAGCCACTGAGTCCAGGAAGGAGGGGCATGGATAGATCGACGCAGTGTCGGTAGGCCTCCCACAAGATGGACCGATGATCTGATCAAGTTTGCGAGAGTATCCTGGATGAGGGCGGCCGGGGACCGTTCGTCGTGGCGATCTTTGGATGAGGCCTACACTCAGCATTGGATGACATGTAGCTGATATGATGATGATGATGATGATAAAAATTTCTTGAATAACGCCTTTGACGTCACTGATATCTTGATACCAATAAATCTTAGACTTCTTGGCGATGAGATAAGACTCATTTTATTACTATACTAACTATAACTCCTCTGGTGTTATTAAAATTCAGACTATATATCCGCCTCGTCATATTAACATTAGAAATGTTGAACTACGTTACGTCACACAAACATTTTTGAATTCACTTTTTGACCTATTGATTTTAATAAAAGCATGAACGAAGATGGACAGCGGTGATGTGATGACAAAGTGCGTGGCATCGCTGTCAGTGTGTCTCCGCCCTAAAGCCTCCTAACAAATGCTCGTCCCCCGCTAACAAATTGACCCCGCTTGACTTTGTAACCTGTCAACTTCAAATCAATTACTTACACTATCTAAGCTGCGTACTTAGCTATATAGTATTTTACAAATAAGATTTATTTTATTATTAAAATAATACTTAAATAATCTTACATTTGCGTGAAAATACTCAATTTCAGTATTGTAATTATAATTGAGTATTAATCAAAACTTTACACTAGAGATAAGGGAAAACGTATTAAATAACCCAAGCACCTTCCCTATTATGCAAGTGTCTGAAATTAAATGTCGGAAATATTTTGTGTAACACAGTAACCGTGCCAGCTGGTTGCAATAAAACGCAATTTTGTGTAATATCGTCCAAGAATATGTAATGCACGGAGACAATAACCTAAATAATAAAGGAGACACCGTCCCGTAACGGATGGCCCGTTCCCACTGCGACGCGGAAACCCGACATCGAAATATGACATAGCATAAAAGTCATATTAACTTATGTATATTATTTCTTATGTTCTATGGAAGATGTTCCAATACATTACATTCTGTTGAATGACAATGGTATAGGAACTGCTGTACGGTGTAAGTCAACCAATCCAAGCCACCAATGGTGTTGCCATTTTTTCTCTTTCGTGTGCTTGTTATCTTACTTAAACAAGAATTAAAATTTAATTGAAATGTTTAAAAAATAATAAGAAACTGAACCAAGTAAAGAACTCCGAAGGAATTTTAGTTTTCAACTTCTTTACAAAGCACGGCTTTAAATCCCATCAAGTTTGTTTAAAATGTATTTTTAAATATTTTACTTAAGGTCAAGGGTACGGATTTCCGATCACGTGGTCGTGAGTTCGAATCCCGTTATTCGACTATAGTCATAGACCATACAT
>JAODUI010000029.1:5572945-5587969 GCA_027563995.1 Papilio gigon | reverse complement strand
GGGCGGCGGGCGGCTGTGTAATGAGCTCGTGTATCGCGCCAACTGCAACGTTTACGGCGAGCAAACAATTTCCGGAATCTGACGATCGTGTTTTCAATTTCAGACACCGTGTACACTTATCGGTTAATCGGGAGACACTCTTCCCTGTTTGTACTTACACGCAATGTCTACGCTTCGGGCAATTTATTAAATACGATACGAAAATTATTAATTTCTCTTTTATCAATTACACTTCCGTGTAATGACAAAACAATACACTAACGGTAAGTCATATCAATTTTCCCTTAATAGTTTATATACACAGCGTGTATATTTTTTATGTCGTGGGAGTATATGTTTCACAATGGAATATGTTTTTGTTGGCATTGTCGCTTGTTACCGTTGTTGCCTACTTTTTACAAGCATGTAGTTGGCACAATCAGAACGTCGTGAGCTACAGCCGACGTTTCACAAGGAAATATAACAATTTTTTGTATTAAAACTAGGAATTATTTATTGTTGTAGTACTGTGATTTATTGTTAACTCGTTGTTGGAAGATAAGAATGCACCTTAAGTTAGTTAGTAGAAAAAGATAATGAGAATTCAATTCAACTTTCTATCCTTTTATTAACATTTTTAGAAGCCCCAATAGTCTAATGGTTAAAGGTACAGATTTCCGATCACATGGTCGAGGGTCCACCATTCGACTGTTGTCGTGGACCATATCCTAGCACAAGCCTAGAGCTTAGTTGGCGTGGTAACTTAAATGTTAGTAAATTAACAAAAATCTACTAATATTTTAACAAAAAAAAAAATTTGCAATGTCTTAAAAGTCGATACAACTCCAATTATTAACCATGACAACTTTGTTTTCACACGTCATACGATTTAAAAAAATGTAAATTTTGCAACCACACTTAGTTTTCTTGTAACCTCGCGACACGCAATACTGCGATTACTCTTTTTAAACAAAATAGTTTTAATCATATATTGTCGAACAGTTACAATGATTAATCGCTTACAGTTAACTGTACCGACTTCAGACATTAGTTAGAACTCGGAAAACTAGCGCCCTAAGTGTCCCAGAGAGCTTTATCCATATTATTTTAAGCTGTACTGTTTAGTTTTAAATATTTCAAACAAAGCCTATAAAGTAGTAAACACTAGGCAAATTTTATATCTTCTTTCTCGTAATAAAAAAAATCAACCATTTAATTATTACGCGGCAAAAATTTAAATGCAATCGAATCTGACCGCAGTACGTAGTGAAGTTTCCTATTTAACAAAACAGTTTCGAGACTATCCCTGATTAGATCACGTATTCACAGAATAAAACTACTAATGATTTCGCTCGAAAATTAGGGAGCAATCATAATTTTTAACCAAATAGAATGTAAGGTTAAAAATTTTACTTCAATTCCATCACCTAACGATTACTTAAATGACATTATAGAAAATTATTCGACCTAAATATCTTATACCTAAATACCTTATACTGTGGAGGGCATTAGGAAAGGCCTAAGACAAGCATTGGGCAGACAAATGCTGACTATATTGACATAATTACTTAAGTAATACTAAATAAACTTCCTTTAGTTTAATTTAAATAGTTATGGAAAATAGCATAAAAATCAGATATTAATATTTCAAAGATATTCCCGAATCAAAAGATAGTACATTACGTTGTCGATGTTAAATTTAAACATAAACTTCGATCGCAACAAACAATTTGAAAACTTTTGTATTAGCCTAATAAACTAGATTCGGGCGACCCTTTCTTGATTAGATCACGTACAAAGCAGGATTAAAATAGAAACAAACAACAAGGCGGTGCTAACAGAAAGTTTCTTTTGTAAAACTTCCTGAAGACAAATTACTATTAATTTTGAATAACGCCCATAAAGCAGCCATACACGCACTTATATTTGAATTAGAGAACTACTTCTATAAACAGTGGGACGGAGATCAGAACTTGCTGTTACAAAACATTCAGCTGACCGTACGCTTTCGGCCGTGAAGTTTTTTCGCACCAGTTCGCTAGTGAAAAAGTGAGCTTTTTCAGAGAGTAATCTCTGTACCAAATTTCATCAGTTGAGTCGTTTTAGATTTACCTGCTCCTTCCACCCATTTCATCATCAACATCACTATCGGCCTTTGTATCCATGTTTTTATTTTTTTTTCATCCAATTTAAATTGTTGCTTTTACAATAAGTAAGATTAGACTATTTATAATTAAAAAACGTACACACGCATTAATGAAATGAAAATATTATATTTTTCCGCTTAAAGTCTTAAAAAAATCGTGCTGCTGCAGAGTACGTAAGGAGATTTCCATCCAAGTTTACTTTTAATATTGTTCCATTAAAAGTGCTCTACTAGCCCGATACAACATTTGATATTTTCAAAGCACGACGTCATTCTTTTAACGTTCATTTTACTTTTAACAATAAAATCGAAATCAATAAAAATGTTACTGACTAATTAACTTGATGCATTCTAAGTCAAGTTATCAATAAAAGCAATTCTTTATTTAAACGATAACACAAATCTTATTGTGTTTTTTTTTATCAAACGATATTTTTTTATACAATACTATTTTATTGGCTATGGAGATGTCTCGTGATTGTAAGACCATATTATAAAGGTTACATATTTTTTCTTAATGAAGTAATGCTAGAAAAACCATAGTATTAAAGTGTAAACATTTCAATAAATTAAAAAGTAAAAAAAATAACCAACCGATTAAATGTCAAAATAGGATTTCATCATCATCACGTCCCTTGTCTGCCCACTGTTGGACATAAGCCTTTCTCAATGCCTTCTGCAGTATGCGGTCCTCCGCTTTCCGCATCCAACGACTTCCTGTCCTCCGCTCTAAGTCGTTGGTCCACCTGGAGGGAGCAAGACCCACATTCCTGGATTAGGTTTAGGATTTATAGAGTACTAAATGAAATAAACATGTGATTATATAACTCAGTTTATTATTTTCTTGTATCTGTTAAACATATTTGTATAGAGGAAATAAATTCAAGGTTGAAAAACTCCGGTGAACAGGATGTTTTGTCCAGTTTTTAATACAAATGCGAACGGATGATTTGCACGGAATTCAATAGTCCTTGGTATTAGGGCTGCCAAATATGAGACGCCGAATTCTGAAATTTTACAATCGTCTTAATAACCATTTACTTCCTTTATTACGTGGATTTTCACCGCCAAGGCATCCATTAAAAACAAAAATATAATACTTTTTTACAATAGATGGCAGACAAGAAAGGGGCCGTAGTAAATAATTGTAATAAATCAGCTAAAGCATTACTTGAACGGCCTTAAAGTGGATTACTTAAAAAGAGAGCAATTACTGCTCATAAACATCGCCAACAAGATGTCAATGCGTTGTATTCATTTAATGGACAGTGGAGGGGACTTCTGGAAAAGCGCATCCCTTTCCTACATGAAGTTGTGACTGTCTTGCCCATTTCCCTTTTCTTGTGACATTAAGAATAGGGTGATAAAGAGATGATTAATATTCTAACGCCGTCAAGCAATAATGTTATATTTCTCATTCTCAGTGAAAAAATAAACACAGTAATATGTTTTACATGGACACTTCGTCAGTGATAACCCACGGTTGTAATTATATTTTTTGAAACATACAGAAAAATGATAAGAAATTGATTATTAATTTTCCTTTTCAAGTGATGGTGAAAATACGCCGTTGAATATGATATTTTTATCGACTCTTATTGAAAAAATAAATGGCTTATTGGCAGCAAAAATCATTGATTCCGTATACGATTCCGTTATAATAAAAGCTGCAAAGTTAAAATTTCAAATAATCAATGAAGTACAGAAAAAATGTAATCATAACAATTTTTTTTTCACACTTACCATTCGCAGCAGCGGCTTCGGCGCCTTCTTCGTTTACTTCAATGAAAGCCTTTTGTATCGCGTCACTTATATATAAGTTACTGTTGTTGGTTATCAACTTGGTTAAGTTTGCCTTGGCGGCATCGAAAATGCTTTCTACACCGATCTACAACACACAAGTAACGTTTTTTATTAATACATTTTTTAGTTTAATACATTCAATTTTTGATGTTTTTTTTTTTTGGTAAAGTATTAGTAGATTTTACTAATATTTCTTGTAACCATTCCTGGTAAGCTTGAAAAAGCTTGTGTTAGGATATGGTCCACTACAATAGTCGAATGGCGGGATTCGAACCCACGGCCGCTAGATCGGTAGTCCGTACCCATAATCATTAGGCTATTGGTTCTTCAAAAATTACTTAGACTACTTATAAAAACGGCTTAACTCACGTGAAAATCGGTGTCGGTACCGACTAGTTTCGAGCCCATCGGGAGCTCTTCGTCAGGGTGTGTGGGATTGGTACTATAGCGCGTTCGTTTTGTAAAGTTTTAACAATTTAATCTTATTTACTTACTGCCGGAAGGATTTCTTTCAAGTTCGTCGTAGTTTCTATTTTGAATTTCGGTATGTACGCTTCGACCTCTCTTTCGTACAAACTGTTTAAGGCTTGTTCCAACACCGAAGAATCTTTTACTTTATCCATTAAATCTTCAGTACCCATTATGTCATTAGGAAGTATTATGTAAAAGGCAGATTCATCACCAACGTAGGGCAATTCCAGAATCTAAAAAAATATTAAATAGGCGTATAAAAATATAGTCAAGAACAATGAATGCGGTGTCTCCTAAGGGTCTAAAGAAACCTAATAATCTTGGAAACCAAGCTTAAACAAATGAACGGTACATAATATACAATATTTATTCTTAAATTTAAGTAATAAAATATATTTCATGTATTAAAAATTTACATAAAGAAAAGAACTGCTAATCTCGCCTTAAAATACAACTAGGATACATGAATTTTTGGTACAACAATGTAATTGTTATTTATATGGTTTAAAGACCTCAATTTTAGGGGTGTTTATAGTCTACTAAACACCATTTATTTTATAAAGCTAGCATTATTAGTTGTAGATTCTTTATTTACTCATTCTAGGGTTATCGGTCTTTTTAAATGACCCAGATTCATTGCTCTTGAATGTATATAAAATGAATAAGTATAGAAAACATACCCTTGCGTTTAGTTCTGCACTCTCGCCATAGTTATAATCTCCTTTTCTGTACATTGTTGGCACCTGCGTTTTCATCTTACGTGACACAAAGAAGTCCGTATCATGTGTCAATCTTTTTTCGAATTGGTATTTCCATGTGCCCTGATGAAAGATACTGGTATGTTTAATTCTACCAAAACATATTTATTACGTTAATGTTAATATCATCAGCGTTTGTCTGCCCACTGCTGGACAAACTTTTCCCCCAACGCCTTCCGCATTATTAAATTCTATCCGAAGTACCAACCTTAAAGTATATAGCATTCACCAAGACAGCTCGTGTGCTGTCATCCAAGGCGCCAGGGTCGACTAAATTTTTAATGCGATTATTTGTTTGTTTTTCCACCTGCAAAGTCATACGTGCATTATACGTAAACGATTTACTTTTATATACAAATTTAGAAACCGTTTGTCTAAATTATTACTTACCCAAGCATTTATCTCGTGTGCTGTTCTTTGACTTGCAGTAAAGTCAACATTTTTAACTTCAGATTGGAATGTTTGTCTCAAGACTGCTGCGTAATCCTTGTTAAGAGTATATCCTTTGGCGACATAAATCTTATTTGCCATTCTTAAATCAATTCCTTTTACGGATCGGAGATTACTGTCCACTTGTTTAAATGCTTTTTTAGTCTGGTAATTAAAAAAAAAACAAGATTGCAATAAATTTAAATTTCGTTTGTTTTAACAATTAGAAAAATCTGTAGCTCGATTTTTGTAAAAGAAAGTGTAAATGTTAAGAATTGTGATGTACATTACTTTAATTTTAGTAAGTAAATTATGACCTATAGAAAATAATATTGGACTGATACAACATCCTGTATCTCACTTATAAGTTATAACAACTGCACTCTTTTTTTTTATGATTTCTAAACTAACGGTTCACCACGATACCACCCGATGCCAAGTGAGGATGTGGTCAATATATGGTACGTACTAGTTTAGTAAGTGCCTATTCAATCTACACTTGAAGGCCCCCAAATAGTACTTGGACGGAAACACTGACAAACAAAACTCAGATAGTTAGTCGTGTACAAGTATGTTAGAAATCTACATTTTAAATGATTGTTACCGTTTCATCATTTGGTAATCCGATAGCTCTCAATAATTCGGCGTGGCTGCTTCCCTCAGACGCCAAAGATAGTTGAGCCAATGGTGTCAGTACAGAAAATGCTGACAAAACAAAACTCTTTCCGTAATTAATTCCAGATACTTCCTGAAAAAAAAAACAAATTTCTTTTAAAAAAAAAAAAGTTATATTTCCAAGGTAAAAACTGTACTGGAACTAATATTGTTATTCGTATCAATAAAATCTAATAGAAATAATGGCTTTGTTTTTTTTTATACGTGGAACGTGTATATTTCTAAAATCATTATTTGTAATTTTACGCCGTATATGCGATTGACTTTGCAATACCATAACTTAATAAATTTAAAGCTAAGCTAAAAACAGTATTTCCTAAAAAAAAATGAATACATCATGAAGATAATGTTTAGTAACGTGTTATTATTTAAATGAAATTATTTTTAATTATACAAATAATAAAAAAAACATCCACAAATAGATTTGAAGAGCTCTTCAACATTGGGTTAACTGAAATACAATTTATTATGGTATATTAATTTTTATATTGTCTCGTCAAAATTAAACAAAAATATAATTGATCATAAAATTGTCAGTAAAACTTACGGAGAACATTTTAGCTGTGAATTTGCTATTTCCCGCCGCCAGGAGCGCCGCTTCATTACTGTCATTATTGCAACTCGCTGTTGCGAGCCACGCTAAGACTACAACTGGAATATTCAAGTAAACATTGTAGTTTTACTTACAAACAAAATCATATCATAGTACAAAACATAAATCGTTATTATTTAAATAAAACTGTTCGCTATAGAATTTTACCCATGTTAAAATTCTGTAACCTTCCATAACCTAAAAAAAAATAACTTAAACAAGAATACCTATTGTTAAAGTTTATAATAGATCGCCTATAATTTACAAACCAAAGCTATACACAAGAAGTCGTGCACGACTCAGTCCGTTCGGAAATAAAAAAGAGTTAATAAAAGTTTATTTGACCTTCAAGACAATGCTCTACAATACTGCCAAAGATCGAGATTCGTTGATAACTTTCGGAGACGCACCAACAATTTGGAAGCACCAAAGTACAGACTTCCGATCTAACGGTCGTGGGTTTGAATCCCGCTATTCGACTATTGTCCTGGACCATATCCTAACACAAGCCTTTTCCAGCTTACCAGGAATGGTCTCAAGAAACATTATTAAATTAACAAAAATCATCATCATCAGCCCTTGTCTGTCCACTGCTGCTTTCCCAATGCCTTCCACAGTATGCGGAACAATTACACGACAAAACGGATAGTAACAATCTCGAGTTTATGATGTTAGTAAGAAGAGGGAGTGTTTAAAAATGTTATTGTATACAAACAAGTTTGTACTCTGGTCGTCCACAGCTATGGAACCGGTCTCGGAGTACTGAACGCAACTATGGCCAAGTCATATTTTTCATTGTCTGGATATGTCAATGTCAAGTTGGTTCGGGTGTAATCATCGTTGATAATAATCGTTGATGACGTAATGAGTTAACAAGTACAGACATTTTCCTTATAGCTAGAAATGTACCATGTTAGAATAAATCGTTCACAGTATTTCTAGTTTGTAACTAAGACAATTGTTTGAATAACATAACTATATTAATTTATATATTATAAGATACCTTATAGAACAAACATATATATAAATTGTCGTTCCAACGGTATGTTTTTTTATAATATTTTGAAATTAAAAGAAACGAAACGGGTCTGAGATATCCAAATAGAAACAAATAGTTTCTTGCATTGATAATAGGAACAAAAACAATTGAATTCATGAATATTTTAACTACTGTTTTATAATAATATATTAAGGGTTACTGGAGATGTTTTTCTAACACAGAATTATAAAAAAGAAAACATGTTAACATTACTTACAATAAATAGTGTTCATGTTGCGAGGTGTCACTCGCGCGCCGGCACCGAGACTACTAACTAGTTTCGTTGAGTTGTTTGATTTATAAATAACATTTTTACACAATACAAACATAAATTTATCGATATGTCGTGGGTCAGTACGTTGTTTTCAAATTCGTCGTGTTTATTCAACATGATCAGGATAACCTAGTATGTTATACTCAGAATGAGTTAAGCGTTATTGACGTCAGGTATTTATAAATTAATATTGTGTCTAAATACGGGATTCCCAAAGTAAATTGTAATATGACAGCGTGAGTTTGTAAAGGAAAGTTTAAACACTGAATTGTATTTTTTCTTTAAAACATTGATGAACAATAGAAATATTCGTTTCATGTGTTAAGTTTGAAGATGGATGGATAAATGTATGTTGTAGAACATAACTCACGCACGTATCCCATTGAGGTAGGCAGAGTCTACATTGATCCATGGCGTGGTCCCTTCTAACTTCATTTACATTCATACATTTGTACATACATACATATCGGTTTCGGGTACTTATAAACCGCCTCTTTTTGAGTATTGCTTTATTGTTATTGTGACCGATTAAATGTTTTGATTTCATAAATGTATTATTTTTTCCTTTTGTGAACATCGATATTTGTATGAATGCGAAATATCCTTTTTTAATGTAAAGGTATTGTATATGCAGACGTGGGCTTGCATCTGCGCATGTAACAAAACAGGCTAGTGTATCTAATCGGTATAATAGACATTTAGTGCTATTTCATGAACCTTGAAATGGTAATGTCCTCGAGAATTTATTGGAATATAAAAAAACCGTACGTATAAGATGAAACACAGTAACATGTCGTATTTATCAATAGAGAAATGTCCTTTGTCTGCGATGCACAAACGGTGATAAGATGGTGATAAAGTCAATAACAACATGTTTAGCGATTGTTTATTAATATGAGGTAAACATTATTTTATCTTATAATCAGAAAGTAGCAAGCGCTATCGACGTCAGGTACTAATTAATATGCATTGTGTCTAATGTCTAATAAGACAAAGGCTGGCGATGATGATGATGATGCTATTAACAAGTGAAATAAAAACTTTATACCTCTTTAGGAAAACTGAGCCAAAAAAATGAATGTGAAATTTGAAATAAAGCTAATGTAGATAAAATATAAATCTATATTTTTTTCCAAAAACAAAAAAAAATCTTTGGATTTTAATTTTAAAAAATATTAGTTTGTCTGTGCTAAGTTTCGTCCGTATCCATTAATCCGTTCTGGAGATAGATTCTAACTACTAACCATCCAAACATCTAAACTTGCGCATTTATACTATTAGTAAATTGGAAAGCTCGGTAGCGTTGTTAAAAATTTAAACTGATTTTGATATCGTATTTAAGCTAGTATTATGTATATGTACCTATATAAATAAGTAACTTAACAAATAAAAGGCTACTCAAGATGGAAACGGTATGCTCGGACGCTGAGAACAATTTGAAAACTTTTGTATTTACCTAATAAACAACATTCAGAGAGACCCTTTCTTGATTAGATCACTCAATGACAGAATCGAGAGAGGAACAAGCAGTACAAACTTTATTTTATACCACTTTACAAGAATAATTTTATCGTAAACAATGCTAGAGTCGATTTTAAATTTTACTCTCATATACATTTAAATCCGAAGAGATGGTGAGACGAAGAAGTTGGAAGACTGAAGGTGTAAATGGATTACATAAAATGTGCATAAGACGGGTGTGACTTGTAACGTATGGAAGAGTACATACTGTGCCGACCCTTGGTAGGTAGGTCGACCGGTAAACGATATGCTATACGACTGAGGAACTCCATTATGGGTACTTACAAAAATAAAATTTTGTCAAAATGTATTAGGAGTCGATCACGCTGATGACGTCATGCTCTTGTACAAAGCTTGCCATGGTAAAGATATACATAATTACATACACTCGTGGCAATCGTTTTTCTACTACTCTAATTTATAAATTTATTTTATTTATTTATTATTACAAACATATATATACAGATAGGATGAGCGATGGGGCCTGTCATAGTAAAAAAACTGTACTGTACTGTATAAATGTAACAAAAATTCTATTTTATAAATTGAAAAGTTTTACATAAATTTGCGTGTTACTATAAAGTATTCAAATTAATATTTGTCTTGAGTACACCTTTAGTATTAACTGCAACAGTTTTAATTAAACAATTGAACTGTACAGCAAAATGGGCACTTAACAGATATGAGCTTAAAATGTATCTAATATTCTATACCGTATTATACTTTAGTTAATTTTAACGTAACAATGAAAGTTTTACAGAGAATGCATATCAAATCTGTTATTTCTAAGTTGCATTACCGTTGTCGCTTTGTTAGAAGTAATTGCATTAGGCAACAATACAGATTGTAATTGTATAAGACTGGTAAAAGCATTTTCTTGTTTCCCGCGCCATGAAAGAGAAGCAATTAGCCGGCACAGCCCTGCTGAGACAAAGGCTACCTTAATAGACCACCAAACTCTGACACACTTACTATGTTGTCTTACTAAATTCACGGGTTAATGGAGCTCAATGCAGTATTGTATTCTATTTAACTAAATCTCTTAGTTCTATGAACTCACGTTACTATTACGAGGTCTTTGGAGCCTATTTTATGGAACTAGCTTTTGTCTTTATAGTCTATGTACTTTTTTTTATAAGAGAAGGGGGCAAGCCAGTGGCGGGATCACAGATGTGGACGTCGACGCCCATGGACATCCGCCCAGAAGAGCAGATGCGTTGTCGGCCGTTGAGAAAAGGTTACCCTCGCTTCTTGAACGCATGTACTATTCTAGACACTAATCTATATCTGTCCACAATTTTAATAGATATGGTCCATTATTAACCGCTAACAAACAACCATCTATCTACTGCAATTTTTTTGTCATCAAATTTTAAATATGGTTTTTCCTTAATTTTGCAACTGTCTTTCACATTTATTCATTTAATTGAGACTGCAAAGACTGAAGTATGTATTTTTGATTATAAATTCGAGTTTCTACTTGCACATCGGCGACAATAAAACATTTGAATCAATTCAAATTTCTATCAAATTATGTACACATGACTAAATTGTTTCATTTTCGCTATTCAGCTATTATACTAATAAATATATTTTAAGGGTATAATATTCTCTCATAACTTTTATTCAATAACAAATGATTTTTTTTTATCTGAAAAGTCATAAAAAAAACATCCGGAGAGTTGAATCATAAAGTAAGTTTTGAAAAGGCAGCGAGCACCGTTCAAGAATTTCATTTTATTACAACTTTTCTCCACTCGTTATTATTATCTTATTAAACTGTCAAAAAGTTCGCACCCCACGCGCGGGCTCACCGACGAGATTAACAGTAATTGGAAAACCTTTATTTATGTTAACAATTGTACGTTACGACTCAGGGATAAACCAGCGATGATTTTATCAACAGAAATACTTAATACGAAGAAATTAATCACTAGTATTCTTCTATATATTATTAATATGTAAAACTAAACTAGTGCTATCTCTTGGACTTTACTTTTATTACTGAACCTTGAGTATCTTTAAATGTATGACCTAGCTAGCTTCCTAATTAAGTCTAAAGCGGTAATAGTAACCTGACTAAAACAAAAAAACATTTCAAAATGTAATTAATGCATACAGTTTTCTTTTAATTATTTAAAACTTTCGTGAGACATTTCACTAACACTACTTATAGAAACGGCTTAACTCACGTGTAAATCGGTGTCGCTCACGAGCGACGGGCCGATTCGAAACCAGTCGGTACCGAAACCGATTTGCACGTGAATTAATCCGTTTTTATAAGTAGTATTAAACTTCTTTGGAAAAAAAAAGATTGGTGTATAACATTAGATAATACTTTACACACTCACTATTATAACATTGTACTGAAGGTTTTACAGGATCCTTTTAAGATATGTAATTCGTTGAGTAAACATATATCCAAAAATGTATTCCAAAGAAGAAAAAAAAAACATTTAAAAAAAGTATGCGGTTCTTAAAAGCACGTAGGTAAGAATTTCACAAGGCTTTCATTTCTTCCTAGTAAATTATTCATGGGCTTCGAGTCTTTGTAACACGATGATTTAAACACGGAAGCCGCGGTCGATACCACACTTGAACTTTTTATTTAAAAATCAATTTTACTTCATGCAATGTTCGATACAGAACTAACGTATGATGTCTAACGGTTTGTTATATTTGGTTAGTTTTAAAGGCGTAAAAGACGTTTTAAAAAGCTCGTTGACGCTATAAAATAAAAGCTCAACATTATATTACACATATATTTATAATTGTAATATTTCCAGTTCATTAATCACGTATTTTATTGTGATTGTTTATTATTTATATCATTAGATAGTAATGTAACGATTATAATATAGATTTGGTTTCCTAATTGTTTCGATTACAACAGGGAGATAAGGAAAACTGGCACTCACTTACAAAAAAATGCATGCTTAACTAATTAAATTCGCAACTGGAATCTGCATTTATAGATAAGAGATTAGACTCATATTTCACGACATTAGCTACAGGAAAATTCAATTCAATCTACCCCGAATTAAGAATTAACTGAACCATGAAGTACATAAGATTCTCAAAAAAAATCTATAAATTCCTTACTAGAAAAATAATTCACTCTGTAATGAATAAAATTAAGTAAAAAAGGAAAAATCTCAACAAAAAGCAAACGAATGGTGCGGGGGAAGGTCTGGAATCACGGAATCGTCTCGTGGCGATCGTAAATCATCAGTGATTACAATATTCCCCGCGCAGGGGCGCCGTTATCAAAGTAATAAATAAGAGCCGCCTGAAACTCTGTCTCTCAACATTTCTGGTCGACTATTGCGATATAAGAGCTCACAGCTCAGTGCTCAATATAATTGATTTCTTTTGATACCGCAATGTTTTCTATGCAACAAAACATCCGATTTATTGTACGACATATCTTGGCCGGTAAGAGTGGCGCTACTGTCGCTGTTTGTTATGTCAGAAAAAAATTAAAACATAACACGATTAAAAAAACCATTTGTGCGTTTCTAGAAATAAACAAATTTTATAAAACATATAAAATCCTTGTTGTAATTGAAATAGAAATAAATAAAGTTCTCTTCAAATTAACTCAAAGTCTCTTACAAAAAAATCTGTCAGTCTGACAAAAAAAAAATGTTTAAAATTAAAAAGAAAATGAAATATACTGATTATATAAATAAAAGAAAACTTTTTTCTTTGTGAATATACATAGGTCAAGACATAAAAAACAACCTAAGCCGGCTTGGGCACAACTGTAACATTTTCTTGACGAACAATGGGGGCGCTAGTGAGCTAGCATAATTTAGTTTGGTCAAATAACTTTATCGATCTATATCCGGTAACCATAGCGATGACAGATAACTGTTATCTTGACGTAAATTTTTTATTATTAATTTTACCTTTATTAAAAAAATACTTTTGGATTAAAATCTACGTGTTTCAGAGCACTTTACTTTATAATGTAATTGTAAAAGACCAATTTACTCAATAACATAATTTACTTCCAAATAATTAGTCTTTGATTAAATATCTTTTTACGTGGACTCATTTAAAAAGTTCCATAGCAAAGATTTCTATACTGACAATGAAAAGCAATTAGATCGAAGACAGCTGTTGAGATAAAAGCCTCTTCTATGCAGTTGTGCAGTCTCTTACATTGCCACTTGAACGTAATACTGCGCCTTATTAGCTCACTGATCAAGTAAAATGAGTTTCAATTACACTTACAGCTTAACAAGTACGCCGTAGTATTCTGATTTTTTTTAATGTTGCATTGTCATCCGATTTACATATGCATGCAAAACTTTAGCTTAATCGGTTACCGGGTTCTGATTCCAAACAACGGGACAGCTGAAACTAAATAAAAACTTGTAATGTTTTTGAACTTAATTTTTTTCTTAATTGACTAAAATATATTTCAACACTAACTAAGCTCTATTAACTAGGCTTGCGCTTATATGGTTCACAAAAATAGTCGGATGTCGGGATTGGAACTCTGGACCGCGTGTTCGGATGTACCTACCGTTAACTATAAGGCTGTTGGCGCTTTAACTATGGATTGAATTACACTTTTATTAATATAAGTATATTGTGGTCTATGATTTGTTTCAAAGAATTTGAGAAATTAATTATCTATCAACATAAATGGAACTTAAGGAACCATAGTTGTAAATAAAGATCTGTTTTTTTTTTAAATGGTCCGATAAAAACATTATTTTTAACCACTTCTAATTTCCAAACTATTTGCATTATGCGAAATAAATCTGTAAACTTGAAGTCGATTATTTCATCGCATTTAACAAACCAAAAGCCATTTTAGTGCAGTTTATTCAAAAGTTATAAAAACTTAATTTAACTGTTAAATAAAATTTATTTATGGCTCCTTTACATTCTCGTTCTAAAGAACTGCAATCAAGATAGAACGACTTAACGCAATGCCTTGGGAATTACAAATAGGTACTGTTTCAAATAAAACTATAAAATGAATCGAAGAACATAAATGAAATTATATTTCTTTTTAATGAAATATTTAAACAATTTAACATGTTAAATCAACTTTGATAACATCAAAACATTACAGTGTTTCTTTTCAGTTATATAATTGTTATATGCATTCCTTAAAGAAACATTCATAGATTGATTAAAGAAGTAAGGGAATGTTTTTGCTTTTAGAAATTAAAAAAAAAACCAACAATATACTACAATTAAACTATTAAAACTTTCGTGAGACATTTCACTATATAACTTATTCAGTGAGCGACGGGCCGCGAACGCGCGATAGTACCGTTCCCACTCACCCTGAAGATGAGCCCCCGATGGGCTCGA
>JAODUI010000029.1:5549735-5562025 GCA_027563995.1 Papilio gigon | reverse complement strand
TGGCCTAGTCACCCCCTAATAATAGGGTAAGCTCCGAGCCCCTCGGTGGGGACGTATAGTGAGCTGATGATGATGATGATAATGAAACATCTGTAGTGATTTTTTTCTAATAAAGTGAAAAGTTAATATAACAAAAAAAAATCATTCTTACAATTTTTACCAACACTAGACTACGTGTGAATGTAAACGGTTTTAATAAAGCTTTCAAAACAATCGTTTTCAAAAGTCTACATTAAAAAATGTTCACTATCTTAAGTCACTTTTGTGCAATTTGGTGGTTTATATGTAACGTTAACTCATTATAGTAACTTTGTAAATAAAAGTACAAAGAAGTGGGGAATGATATCCAAATAAATAAGTCGCGTATTCCGAGCGCTCTCGTCGGCCGGAGTCGCCGCGGAGATACGGCCTTCGTGAGTTATGTGAAATGAATACGTAATACCTAAGAGATTATGTCTGTGTTTTAAAAATGTTTCCAAATTGACTTATATTACATATTACTTCGTATTTTATTTTGAATTTTACATGAAGATTATCCAAGTACAGCAGTCTACTCTTTATTTATTTAGCACCAATAATAAACATTTTAACAAACGTGACCAGTTAACTTTCATAATCATAAATACTGTTTATCTAACAAAAAACAATCTAACGATGATAATCTAGCTAACGTCTAAATCATCATCATCATCATCATCATTAGCTCTTGTCTGCCCACTGCTGGACATAGGCCTTTCCCAAGGCACCGACTTCTTGCCGTCCGCACCAAGACGTCGGTCCACCTGGAGGAAGGACGACCCACACTCCTGGTCCCCAACTGCGGCCTCCTGGCGTCGCTGGCCCGACAGACGTCTAAATGAATTCGCCAAAATAGCGAAGTAACGTATCGCATACTTGTATTATAATTAGTGTTTCTGTATGTACAGTGTAAATATAGAGAATACACTTTGATTCTACGATCGACTTTTGTTCTTCTGTCTCTATTTATTTGTATTTCACGTAATGATTGTTTAAAGTAATATAACTATGTTATGATGTTTAAAATTGAACTTACTTCTGAGATTAACATACGTAAAAATATATATTTTAGAATTAACTGATATAAGTTATTGTAATCTACCGTTTGTACAGGTACGATAGACTAGAGGCTTAACTATACTGCACTCACTCTACTGGACTTTAATTATAGTAATAACACAACGTGACCATCAGCAAGAGGTCTTATCACTATACTCGTCAGTAATTCAAGAGCGAATTTTAATAGAATGAAACGAAGGTAAATCTTTCATAATGTTGGTAATATATTTATCAACATTTAAAATATTAAACTAAATGACTCAACATCAACCGCGTCACATTCCTAGCGCATCTGCATTTTATAATAGAAGTCAAATGGCAACCATATCCATATCTTTCTGCAATAATCCTGTATTTACGTCACACCGGAAATGAGGTCGATAACATTATGTTGAATTTAATTCTTAACTGAAAGAATAATTAGTTTAATTATGATTAGAATTTTAAATAGCATCTTTTCGTATTAGTATTTCTCCCCCTTTTATTGTTATAAGAAAAAGAGGCAATTACTTTGTAGAGCATTCTTACATTAAAACGTATCAGGTAAGGCTCCCTTTTATGTTTTCATTAGCCGTTTGAAAGTGCGCTCATTTAATTTAATGTATACCAGTGCCTTTATTTTAGCACGAAAAGTAATTAATAATGTAGCATGTTTATAGACAAATGCTTCGCTTTTCATTGCAATGCAATACATTTATTTAAAAGTTAAGTACTTCAGTGTTTAATTAATTGGCGACAAATTTAAAGCTCTTTTTTTTATTATTCACGAGCAATGAGAAAAGGATAATTATAACAAAGAAATCTTACTCACATCCATTTTATTAATATCTTTATCTTAATTTTAGGAAAGGAATTAAAGTAATAAACCAGTCCAGTCGAGACTAAAAAGTATTATTGTTAAGCCACGACAACCGTTTAATACAAATGCTTGTAAACAGAATGTGCACTTGGAGCGCCAGCGGACGCGCACATAGAGAATGATGGGCCATTGTGTAAATGTCGTTGGCCACAATTCGCCAGTATTCCTTTGACATGTGACCACAAAACCCAACAACATGCCCATGACCGACCAACGAAGTGCGCTCTATCACAATGTCCTATACAAACAAGGTTAAATACCTGAATTACAACTAGATAGCACAATATCAACAAAGTAAATGTGAATGATAAAAAAATAATTATAACAGTTGCTTTTTCACTTTTGATTATAACTGATTTGTTTAAGACACATTGAGTCGTAACTATCTTTTCATATATCACTATTTTACGTTAAGTTTGGTTTTAAAGAAATTTATAAAGGTGGTTATAGACTCAAAACAGCAGTGTTAAGTCCGCGTAAGGTAATTTAAATAACATACGAAAACATAGCAAAGCCAAGCTCATACAAAGTTTACATAACTTTAGTCTCACTACGTAACAACTTCGTCAGTTTATTGAGTGTTGGCCGCGTTTCCGATGCGATGTGATATCTTGTCGGTTTCGACTATACAAGCATTTGTCTAACTATATCGACATCCCGTTCATTCCCTTTGATAAAATAGAGACAATAACATGTGTACAGGTTTCAGGGCAGTCGAATTTTACGATAATTCAACGCTGCATCTGAACTACTCAATGTATTTCATAGTTTATAATAAATACAATACATTGTTGTTCACTTCCACGTCATTCTGCTTCAACCCCCATCTGTATTTCCTCTTGTGTTATAGATGTACGTGGGTATGTATCGATAATTTCTTAGAATTAAATGATGCCGCTGTCAAATAGTCTGCTTATGATTAAATAAAGCATATTATACGACAGATTTACAAATAGCAATTAAGCTAAACTGTGTAGTTTTACTTGCCGCACAATTTAATTTAGTAGAATAAAGAATTCGGCACTCTTCATGATTTTTGCGTTTGAGCAAACAAACTATTTTCCTTTGTACGTGTGATTTACACAGAAAAATGAACTAAAATCCCACCCTCAACTGAAAATTTTAAATTATTCACTATATAAATGTCAAGCTGACGTTGTTTTCATTCAGCTGTGGGAGCCAATTCAGAAGTTTATTGGCGTGTTGCCGGGATCGTGTACGTTATAAGTGCGTGTTCAAATTATATATCGTCTAGTGTAGATTTACCAATACAAAACCTAAATAAGGCCTTGCCTTGATTTGTTTCTTAAAACATGTTTACATTAGAAACGTATTTTTTATTTCTTTAATATTTGTATGATCTCAGTCATATTTATTATACATCGAAGCGCCAATAGCCTTATGGTTAAGGGTACGGACATACGTTTGAATCCTGCCATTGAATTGTTATCGTGAACCATTTCCTATCACAAGCTTTTTCAAGCTAACCAGGAATTATTTCAAGAAATATTAATAAATTAACTAATTAGTTTGAAACCAAGGGCCAGTTCTATATGGCATCTCAATGTTCTATTGTTTTCGCACGTGATTACGCTAGTGTTTGTTAACCAAGTACTTGGACACAATTAAGGCTTCAGCGCATTGATTTATGAATTTCACGCTAATAGATACAACAGAAACTGTCCTGTATTCCCATTTATAGCGATTTGGTCTTAAACGTCTCAATTATGTTAAGTGCCTAAGTGTTATTTACTGGAATCTGGACATTTTATATTTTTGTTATTTCATAAATGGACTTTAAAAAAATATTGAATAACAACTGATATCATTAAGTAACAGTTACATTTGTCATGTCATGTTATGTCATGCCATGGCATGGTATGTCATGTAATATTTCATAACAGTAATTGTTGTTCAATTTAGTTATACAAATCAATGTACTTATCTACATATAAAATAAACCAATTAAATTCGCTTCGCTTTTATCAATACGTTGTAACAATTAATATTTATAGTTTCAAATTAGATGATTTAAATGATGCGTTCAAACAAAATGTTTTATAACCAACACATATGTGTTCCTGTATACAAGTGTTTGCGGAATTGATTTACATTTATACCAGGACATTAATCGTTACACAAAAGCTGTAGATAACAGATTTTAGTTACACTATTTGACTTTCTATTTGTAACTGAAAGCTATAAGCGTTTTTAATCTCTTTATTTAACTATAGGAAACCTAAACTGAACATACATTGATATGTGTGAATTCGCACAGTAGCTGTATGGTTGACGAAGTCCTAGTTACCTCTAAATTGGTTAAGCTTCATCTCGGTGGGGTTATTTGTCGACGTAGATAAGATATAGCTTACCCAAACTAATTGGTATATTATTAATACCATAACCGTTAGTAATTAAAATATTTACTTAGGACAAACTAGTCTCAACATTATGGTTAATTTGAGAATTTACTATCCGCATTCGTTTAGACTATAAACATGCAATACTTAAGAAACGTTACACAAACAATAGTATAATTTTGCAGTAAAAAGTATATGATTTGAAATTCTGTTCTTTTCAAATAATCCGCCTTTCCGGTTAGGTTACAGCGAACATGTCTTTCTACACCGTACTTTGGAGAGAATTAACTCGTGAAGGTTTTCTTTCGACGCTTGAACAGTAACTTCTAAAGACACATTAAATAAAATCTTCAATTTGCGTAAACCAAGTAATGTTTTATATCGCTAACAGAATGTCGAATGTCATAAATATTACTCCTATAGATTGAGATGAACGGGTATATAAAAAAGAAATATAACTTTGTCTCAACAAAGGGACGTAAGCTTTTATTACTGAGTTACTTGTGAATCTCCTATAAATTTGCTATGTATTTGTTTCATATAAAAGAACACTACCAAGTGCGGCTTTTGTGAATTTGATATAAACACAATACAATATAAAAAGATAATCTCATAATTATACATTTGACTTAACGTACCTGAATGTTAATATGATAAGAATGTTTTATGAAATAGTTAACAATTTAAGTGCGACTGTAGCAGGACTGAAGAGAGTGAAATTTTAATTCTGTTACGCGCACATATAGTGCACAGTTTAAGCCGGCCTTTTAAAATTTCATCACGATCGGATTTAAATTCAAAACGTTCGAGGGGAGTGTCACATCAGGAGCACATGCAGCCGGCACAGATTATTCCTTTTTACCTGTGTTTAATTCTACTATATAACTACACATATACAAGACTGTACGTCCATTATTTCGTAATGAACTAACAAATTATAACTCGTGACGTGATGCGATGTCGTAGACGCTCTCGTAGACATATTCGTAGAGGTTGATGTAGACAGTATCATACAACCTCTCGTAGACGTGGTCGTTATCCAAAAAAATGTGTTTAGTAAACAAGATATGTTTCCCAAGTCAGACTTTGACTAGTCAGTTGTGTACTTTTAAAACTAATTAAAGAGAGTAGAGGTATAGTGAGCTTCGTCTGATTTCAGTGCAGTGTTAATATAAAAGACATTGACTCGTAAATAATAACAAAATGTTTAATAATAATATAAAATGTTTTCATTAACACACACACAATATTACAAAAGACTGAGAAAATAAGGATGTATTATTGACAACACGTCATATGTAGAAATTAACGTACATATGATATAATGACAATATAAAATGAAAAATGACCGCTTTGTTGTCGTAATAAAAAAAATCTGCGAAGCGGTAAAGTGGAAAGAACAATCATTGAGTGCTTGTGGAATACATATTTATCTGAAGAAAATTCTAGCATTATAAATACTACAATTTAGATGGTTTGATGGATGGATGGAATAAATAGATTTGATCTTACTGTCAGAAATAGCGTATAAACTACTCACTATTTTTTTTTATTTCGCGAAAATGAATGCGGGGACAAATCTAGTTTTTTTTTTATAAATAGGAAACACTATTACTATGTTTAATATAAGTAATCGATTTCCGTTTCGAAATTTAAAATTTTTAATTTAATTTATTTCACATATTCCATTTATTCTTTTTGTTGTCAACCTCCTTTGTCAATCAGTATAATCACTACTAGAACACAGTTATCATCCCTACAGAATGATGTCAGTTCGCGGTGCAGTAGCTTTAAAACTGCTCCCATCCATTACAGGTTAATTCAACAAGTAAAGTACTTTGAAAGTCCAACCTGTGTGGAGCGGGAACATCGTGAAAAGTGCAATTAAAGTAGTTGTAAAGAGTTACAAGAATAGAATTAAGCTTTCCGTTTGTTTACTTCAGTTATCTTACTTTATTTTAATTCTTTTTTTTTTGTTTAGTTGAATTAATTCAGTAAGAATTTAACAGACGAAAATAAATTCTTTGTTAAAAACTACATCTGAAATCTGTTTTTTTTTTAAAAACATCATCATTTATTACAATCCTGTCTGACGTATTCTGATTAAATGTATTAATACAAAAAGAATATTCATATGTTCGTGTAATGATAAAGCCTTTAAATGATAGATGCAAGATTGTAAATGGATTTTGCGGATATCCATCATATGGACTGATATTGAATTGGATGATGGCCAAATAAATAACCACCACAGAATGCAAACAAGATGCGTTAATTTTACATTTATATTTAGCGCTAGCTTAAACGCAACCTGTTTAGGAGAAAGACATGAAAATGTTTACATGTAATTTTTTATGAAATAAATTTCTTAGTATAGTTATTCCAAAAAAAAATGAGAACCAAAAGTTAAACGCGGTATGGACATATGCGAAGTTATGATAAATCATAACAAAGAAGGTGATAAGATTGAATGTGGATGGCAATAAAGGGAGAGGAAGAACGAAGAAGGATGGATTGTGTGAAAGAGGATATGCGTAAAAAGTGTGTGAGTTTAGATATGAGCTGACAGAGATGTATGGAAGAGTAGATACTAAGCTGACCCTCCGTAGGGAAATAGGCAGGTTGATGATGAGCGTATTTAATCTAAATATTACGTACACTAACGGGCTATATTAATCAAGGTTTAAATTAATTTAGCAATAAGTTGTATTTTACAGTATGTCGTATTTGAAATTCAGAAGCATTGCTTACAACGTGTTTTGCGTTTCTGATGAGAGCGTACGGCCTTAATGAATTACAACTACATAAACTTGAAAGCTACGGATGTGTATTGCAATGTTTAAATAACATGTTTCAATACTAAACAACCTTATTTTCGTCGTATTGTTATAATCATCATCATCAGCCACTGTCTGCCCACTGCTGGACACAGGCCTTTTGCAATGCTTTCTACAGTATGCGGTCCTCCGCCTTCTGCATCCAACAACTTCCGGTCCACCTATTTTAAAATGAAGTCGCAAAAAAAGATGTTTTTTTTCTATATGAAATGCTTTCTCTGATATACAAAAATACGTAGTAAAACAAACTATTGTCATGTCGACTCTCTCAGGGACGACTTTAACTTTGTTGATTGCTGTTGTTGGAAGTTGCGCACATTTTTTTTAAGCAGTTACACTAAGAGACATTCTAACAAATGGTCAAACAATAAAGGTTACAATCATTGTTTCATAATTTTATTTGAATGAAGAAAAATTTAGAAATACAGATGAAGATGTTATAGGTATGTGTTATAAGTAATTATTAGAATGAAAAAATCAATACCATCGCAAAACAGACGATTGAGTTTTAGTATTGAAGTACTGAATTTCATATAGTGACCTGTTATATAAACATTTTGTTTGACACACTTTATTTTAGATGTGACTTAACAGATCAAGTTAATGTTTGAATGTGGTATGTAAAGAGTATGTGCATTAAAAATGTAATAGGCTTGGCATCAATGTAGGACACGCTTCGGTAACAATGTGCAGTAGGCCACACAGCCCGCTCCGGCCATTCCCGCGTCCTTTGTGTTCCGCCTCTAATAATGCATTGCTAAGCTCGTTAGCTTGATGGACAGTACGACCACAGTTTGCCTGCTATTGAGATGAACTAAATGGCACTTGTGAGGTGACTACACAAATAAAATGTCCCATATTAATTAAATTTACGCTACTACTGGGTCATATTTTCATTAATGTATGCGTACCTAAGTCAAATATTTCCCACCATGATTATAGCTTTGTTTAAGTACTTAACTTGAAAACGGATGTACCAGGACCTCAGAAGTGAGGTGGTGATTGTAGACATTAGTATTTGAAATTCAATTCCAAAACATATGTTCAGTTTTAACTGAACAGTCGAAGTGTAGTGTTGAGACTGAAAATGAGCAGCCGGTTCAAGTTAGTTAGTGCAGCCACGACTCTTTTGTTTATTAAGATAACCATCCAAGGCAAGTAAAAATTTTTTTTAAAAATGTGTAACAATGTTTTCTATGTTAACAGACATACAAAAAATACTACTTTCATTGTACGCGGGTTTTCTAGTGATTTAAATGTTAAAGTTTATAGAGTTACGTTACTACATAAAAGCTCTTAAAGTTGAGACAAATTGATCAAAGCGAACGAAGACGGATCTAATCTCTATTTTTTCTGCCTTCGGGTTAGGTAACTTAATAGTTAAAGTTTAAGGACACAGCGTTCTACAAATGCTTTGCAGCTTTAGTCTTAAAAACTTTAAAGCTTTTAAAGATTTCTCTCATTTTCAACGGAACCGTAAGTTGAAATTATTCTTTATTTTTATTATCATTTCTATTTATTTACACAAAGGATTGTTCGATTCGTTACCGTCTCGGTTAAAGTAATTTCAGATATTCTGATACATTAATTTAAAAAAAATGCCTAGTTTAACCGTAAACAGATAACAAAATGCTTACATTAGTTAGAATACAATTTAACACGAAAATTATATGTGAATTTGACGAAATATAACTTGATAAAATTTTATACGTTCTACTAAATTTGATTATTTTAATATTACAAAGAAATGTTAATATTCCGTAAAATAATTAACGCAAGAACCGTTTTAATAAAGCCGTAAGTTACAAAAGTCGGTTAGTGGGTTACTTTAATGTATAAAGTCGACGTAAACAATTTTAATAAGCAACACAAAAAAATCATACGTTTAAGCCATAGCCATAATTCTTGCTCGCTTCGTTTACTCTATCGTAAAGTAGAATGCTCCTTTGTTTTCTACCTACACAGTGTAATTCACCTTTAGCTTACTAATTAATTTTTTGCTACTCAACACAAGTATATTATAAAATGTAATTAATTACTTCATCTTGTGTTGTGTCTCAACTACAAAAAAGTATATGAATGATACCTGTATTTAATTGTTAAATTTCAATTAATTCTACATTAATTAACTAAAAACAAATTTAACATCAATTATAATAAGCAGTATTTGTAATCAATACCAGATATTTGGAAAGTATTTATTAATAAAGTGCGGATTAAACATGCGATATTGCAATCGGCTAAATTATCGAAATTCCGTACAATTCGAAAATTCGCGAATAATATTCATCATAATACATTATTTGAATCAAAGCCTACCGATAACAGACCAGATGTAATGCTAGGGAACACGTAAAATATGTTTGAAACTTCACTTCATAAAGCCTACTGTATACCTTTTCTTTTGCTGAATAGTGAAACTAGAATAATCAAATTAAGCTATTTAGTAAATATGACTTTTATTTTGGCCGTTTTTTTAATTTTGCCAACACTCGTTAATCTTAACTGTTTAGTTAACATTGTACAGTTAAAAATGAAAATATAACGGGCTTTCTTTGTCCCGCTGTCAAGCCGTTGCGTTAAAAATCGTGATAATTCAACACAATAACCCATGTTAACGGTCGATTAAAGTAACAACGGTAATAAAATAAATAAATGCTTATTGAGTGATACAATAGATAAACAGGGGGCGTGACATTTGCACATTGAAGCGGATTAAATTATAATTAAACTAGAAAACAATTTTGAACATGAATCAGAATTTTGCATATTATTAGTGACGCGTTAAAATTTTGATTTAGCGCCTAAATACGTTTCTATTTAAACTACATAAACAAATTATCTCGGAAAATGTACATTTAAAATTTCGAATCTTTCATGTATTATATATATAAGTGTCAATAGCCTAATGGTTAAGGATATGGACTACCGATCACGTAGTCAAGAATTCGAATCCCGCCATTTGTCTATTGTCGTGGACCACATCCAAGAACAAGTTAGAACTTAGTTAGAGTATAAGAAATGTTAGTAAATTAACATAAATCTACGAATGTTTTATAAAAAAAAATCATGACGTTTTGGATATTAAGTAAAATTTAGACTTAATAAGAATCTATTTAAATGTAACTTAACATTCGTACTACAGATAGCGTCTCACATGACGCGTAGCGCAAAAGTTGACAATTAATGCATTCTTATCTAGTATTCTATTCCGCTGGGAAAGGGGTTGGACTACCGGAATGGTTAACAAAATGCAATCTCCTTAAGATCTCTAGTTTTTTTTTATTACATTATAGCATATCTCAGTCGTCCGACACAACGGTCATCCTAAAATGATTCCCTGTTGGTAAACTGGTGTAGTAACCTAATTCATACGTTATACTAATATTAAATTGTATGTGATATCTTCTAGAATTTTTGTTATTGGTGAAATTATTTTTAGTTTTATTGAATTCCGAATTGGTATGTAAAAGTACAAATTGAAAAAGTGCAAAATATTGTTATTGCCCGGAACAGTAGCGGCGGAGCACTCGAATGAGTTCAATTTACGGTTTCAATTTAATTGCTACAGTGTTTCAATAAGGTACAATACATTTTCTGATTATATTTTTCGAATCGGCACCTGCAAGTCTTTCAATCAATTTGAAAAAAAAAAGAACGCGTCTGTATTCAAACGTATTGTATTCAGCTATAAAGGCTGGTTAATTTTCAATGCATTTAAAAATTAAATGTAAAATTAAAATACGATGAAAAAAATAATTGTTATTACAGTAAATGCTCATAATGTTTCGGCGACTAAAGAAAGCAAAATCTTTTATTAATTACTTTTAAAGTTACAACAATGTTCAAGTTCATAATTGATACTGAAAAAAAAAATCGTCACATAACTTTTCTGTTACGTTATTATTATTACTTATAATGTGTTGGAATATTGAATTCTTAATGGCAATTTCTAGCTGGGGTTAAGATAAAAGCGAGTCAATTAGTTCGTCGTGGTGCTAAGAAAAAAAATCATTTAACGCTCTCTCCTGGAACGATCTTAACTTCAAATGAACTCGAACGTAATTAATTTTCCTTAATATAAGCAATGTTTTATTTAAAAGGAATAATACATTTTAATATTGTTTTTCTTCTAATATTTCGTTAAAGTAACTGGAAGATATTTTTATACTTAAATAATTAAAAAGCAATAGATGAAAATTATGTTTATTTTTCATCTGGTTACAGTTTATGTAATCCGAGCTTGTCTACGTAGGAATAATAAATGTTAAAATAATTCAAATATCTCCAGTGTCTAATATTCAAATTTTAGAATTTATTGTTTCAATTTTTACCTCAGTGAAAATAAATGCGAGAGCGTCGGTGGTGCAGTTGTTAAGTGCTTGAACGGACCGGACCTTACTCGACATTGTCTAGTTCGATCTCCGCCGTGAACCAATGTGTTTTTCAATTTTCGAATTGCATATGTACATTATCCGACGCTCTTACAGTAAAGGAAAACATCGTGATGTAACCTGCACATATCGCCGAAGAAATTCAAAGATATGTGTGAAGTCAACCAAAACGCACTGGGCCAGCGTGGTCTACCAAACTACGTCGTACATCTGTACCGAATATCATTCAATTACATTAAACCGTTTTAGAGATAACTTCTAAGAAATATCCATTCAAACTTAAGCACTTACAATGTTATAGTAATTAACATTTTACACACTTAACATTTTTACTAATGCATCATCATCATATCAGCCACACGTCGCCCACTGCCGAGCGTAGGCCTCCCCCAAAGATCGCCGCGACGATCAGTCCTCAGCCTAGTGTAGCATCTAGGATGCTATACTAATTATTATTCATAAATTAAAAAGTAAGTAATGAAGGTAAACTAATTAATTGGTTTTATAAAAAAAGCTTCATTTTAGATGAAAAAAATAATAATTCCAATGACTAATATATACATAGTATCACGAATACTTTTTTTATATTAGAGAAAAATTGCTAATTTGTTCTTGGCGATTTTTTTAATGACCGGATGGACCGACGACTTAGTGCGGACGGCAGAAAGTCGTTGGATGCGGAAGGTAGAGGACCGCATACTGTGGAAGGCATTGGGAAAGGCCTATGTCCAACAGTGGGCAGACAAAGGCTGCTGATGATGAT
>JAODUI010000029.1:5534089-5548271 GCA_027563995.1 Papilio gigon | reverse complement strand
GCGGCCGTCGGGATGAAGACCAGGGCAAATTATGAAAGGTGCCCTGTTTCATTTGTCAAGCGCCAGATCCGTCTGGAAACGCTTGACAAATGGAACAGGAGGTATGTGGATGGTGACACGGCCTCTACCACGAAGCTCTTCCTGCCCGACGCTGCGCGAGTGTACACTACACTTCGGGTGATAACGTTGGACCCCGTGCTGGTCCAAGTGTTAACTGGACATGGGGGGTTCTCCGAATACTTGAACCGCTTCAAGTACAAGGAGGACCCCTCGTGCGTGTGTGACCCAGCCCGGGGTGAAACCGTGCTGCATATACTAACAGAGTGCCCGGTTTTTGCCGCAAAAAGATTAAATTTGGAGATGAAGACAGGAGAAAAAAGTTTGTTGAAAATTTGAAAAATTTAATTAGTAACAAATTTAAAAGGCAAGAATTTCTAGACTATATTAAAACCGCGGCACAAATGGTTATTAAGAGAAACAGTACGCGGGGTTAAAAAAAGGAAAAGCATTTTAATTAGGAAAATTTTATTTATTTATTTTAAATTATTTACTTTATTTTTAGCATTTTACATTCTAACATTTTAAACACTAGTCACTAGCATTAAGTATTTTATTCATTTTAATTGAATTTTACAGTATTTTAACCAATTTTACATTTTACACATTTTAGCAATTTTATTTTCTTTTTAAAATTTTAATAAATTGTCATTAGTGGTAAGTTGTCTAGTCTTTTTAACTGAATTTTACTTATTTTATTTTAACTTATTTATTTTAACACAGTAGTTTTAGACTTTTACCTTTGCAACCTGAAGATTGACTGCAGACTCTATCCTTGGCCTCCAAGAATCTGAAAAAGAAAATTGTAAATTAGTATAGTAGTATAAATATGTAAAGTTATTAAAAACAAAAAAATGAAGTAATAAAAAATCCCAGCAACCAAAGTCCCTGACCTTTACAGCATGTTAGGGGTACGAGAGGGGGGCATAGCGCCCCCCAACAAAAAAAAAACGCAGCTCTGGTTCCTCTGGTATTATATATGACCATTGACGTCGAGGTCCCTCTCTGTTTGCCCCCTTCTCTTATAAAAACGCAATGTTTTATATACTAAACGTACGCGGTAAACACACACCAAAATGAACGTAATATGTATGTTTGTGTTATGTTTAAAAATCTCCAAGTAACGGGTGAAATAGTATTAAAATAAAAACTTGAGAACGTATTTTTCTATAGAAGCGAGCGTTTGAATAGCATAATTGAGTTTTTCCATTTGTTCAACAAAAAGTAACTGTAAAAATAAGAGCCGCGTAAAACTGACTTCAATTTTAACTTGTAGCAACAGCGTCTGAATTTAAAAGAGTTTTAAAGGTTATTTTTCATTGACCTGTGTAAATAAATTTTAACTGCCTTCAAATTGTAAACATCGTTAATTTTTTTATTTCTAACTCCAAACTTGTCCTTTGATGTTTAAATAAGTTTATAAGAGAAGGGGCCATACGTGCGGCGGGATCACAAAGATGGACGTCTACAGCCATGGACATACGCAACACGAGAAGTGCAGATGCGTTGCCTTTGAGAAAGAGATACGCTCGCTTCTTGAGGTATCCTCAGTCGCACTGCATTGTAAATACCGCCGATGATAGACTATTTCATAATGCGACTGTAGGTTAAAAAAATTAAATTCGATCATTTTTAAATAAAAAAAGAAAGTCAACGATCTCTACTTACCACTTATAAAACGGCTTAACTCACGTGCAACTCGGTGTCAGTACCGACTAGTTTCGAGCCCATCGGGGGGCTCATCTTCAGGGTGAGTGGGAACGGTACTATCGCGCGTTCAAAAATGTTTTCTTTGATCATATTTTAAATGAGTACAGGGCCAAACGAGCGGAGCGAACAGCGGGTGATCATTGACGCCCATGGCCATCCGCAACACTGAAGAAACCGCTCATGTTTAGCCTTTGTCCATATAAGAATGTATTATAGTTAAACGTTTATTTCAATTATTTTTAATGCAAATATTTATACCCAGAAAGTCACAAAAACTATTAAAGCTTTTTGAAATACCACTCAATGTTTTATTACATTTAAATACACTCGCTCACTTACTCCGCTGGCGCAGCGACCCATAGTGGGTCTTGGTCAACGATAGGAGAGATCGCCAACGTCGCCTGTCCTCTTGTAAGTCGCTCACATGGAACTCACGCATTTAAAGACACATGCTTTATCATTAATATTTATCATATTAAATTAATCAATGTGTTCATTTTACAATTTGAAAGAAAACTAAGCTTACCGTTTTGTTTATTATTTAATATAAGGGAATTAAACGTAAGTGTAATGTAATGATATGATGTCCGCGCTGTAGAATAGAGAGCCATAAACCTTGGTGTACGCAATAAACCCTGATGAAATAACAAACGAGAACTTATTGTTAGTGGCGCTATCTGATGGGCCTCGGTCAACTCGTATTTCATCGTTTCACCTGCTTCAATACAATAGCTGCAGACGACAGAATGATGTTTAGTTTGTGCGTAAAATACTTTTAGGTTATATTTACATTTAAAAGTAATTTTGTGCACTATCTCGTACATCGCTGAATTAATACTGTCTAGTCATGTTATAATTTTTTTGATCATTTTTAGGTCTTACGTTTTATAACCCTCTTTTACCTAAGGCTTCTATTACAGATTTTTAATACAAATATTTGTGTAACATTTGTTATGAAGATTGCGCTAAATTTACAGAAAAAAATATAAGAAACTTTTATTATTGAAGAACTAAAATATTCTATTCAAACCAATTATGATAAAAGCCACTCTAACAAACACGGTTTGGCACAAAATGTAAAAAGTATGTTGCGGATAAGACGCCTGCAATTTATTGCGTCGCCTTTTTGCGTTTCTCTCCTTATTACTGGGGTTTAAAATCTTCATATTTTATTAAAATATTCTATATGACATTTACTTTCGTAACCAATTAAATTACAATTTGTTGACTTTTTAAATTATACCATCTATGTTAACCATAACAATGTAAAGCAAATCGCAAAATTAAGAAGTGAAAAAACATGAAGTTATGAACCAATTATGTAATCTGAGACGTTCAAAGATCAGTTAAACCTTCTTTCATTGTAATGTTCTAATTTAAATTGTTTCTACCATCTCCATTTTTATCAAGTTTTCAATGTTATATTACTGTTTTAATATCATAAAACTGTTCATAAAACTAGTTGAAATACAATACAATGTTATGCAAACGTGCTTTCTAATCTCGGTAGAGAGGCGATGGTTTGCAGAGTGTGTTTAATTGTCACACAGCGTGAACAACTTGAAAACATTCTCTTTGCACGTACTGTACGTGTTTACTTCGTTTAAAATAATTTAAGTAAAACATATTCTTGTAAGTTCTGTGACCGTATAGTGTACCGTGGACATCATATACCAGTGGTCATCACACATTTCTAGCCAAGTTGTTAAGTGAGGTATCATTACGAGCCGTACATTAGTGCACTGAGCACTTGACACAAGCAATTAAATTAGTTCTCTTATAAGCTTTTAACGCGTTTTGAAAATATTTATGGTTTCTTCAAAAAACTTATTTTTCTTCGTATGTATATAATCTGAAAGGCTTGCGTGCCTCGCAAATATATATCGCGAGCCGCGGTTTGACGAGCACTCTTCTGTACCATGAGCTGTTCTCGCTAAAGAATGCCAAAGTTACGTAACTGTGGAACTCCTGAAGCAATTACAAATCTAAATATGTTAGCATTGAGTATCAACTATAAAAAGTTATGGTTAGAGAACTCGGTTCGAAATGTAAGATTGCAACTAAACTTTATAACTAACAGTATTAAAGTTAGTCGAATCCCAACTACTTGTACATATGCAATTACAGTACGTACCCATTGTTGTGGTGAACGCATTTCACTGGAAACAAGATCATGTAACAATCTAACTCTCGACAAATGCTGTGGATATCGTAAATAACATATTAGCATTTGCGGATGCTACCGCAGACTCAGCTCTCTGGGATTTAATTTTATCTATGGATCCAAACCGGATTCCAATCAAAACCGGAACTAGATACAAACTACAATTTACGCTAAAACATTCATCATCAGTTTACTATACGTCACCACCGAGAAGCTCGGAACCTACCCTATTATTAGGGCTGATTAAGCCATAATCAACCAATCTGGCCTAGTGCAGGTTGGTTGACTTCACACATATCTTTGAATGTCTTCTCCGATATATGTAGGTTGCATCACGATGTTTTCCTTCACCGTAAGAGCGTCGGATAATATACATATGCAATTCGTAAATAGAAAAACACATGTCGGGGATCAAACCTGGACAATGTCGAATACGGTCCGGTTCGATCAAGCGCTTAACAACTGCGCCACCGACGCTCTGCTAAAACATTAGTGTATTAAAGTAGCTACTATTATTTAACAATAACACCAATTTATCAAGTTCATTATGTTATTCAAACAAAATGTATCTTACCCACCTTACTAAAATTTGTTGGCGTTGTACCAAAGTGCCTAGACAAACCTGTACTAGGTTTAATAGCATTTTTATTTATGCATTCGTATTTCGTGTAATTTTATAAACAAATAAATAATTAATAATAATATCTCGCAATTTTCATAAGATCATAAAGTAAATATGGTCACCATATAGGGAATTTTACAGTTGTTTACTTAATTTAGGCTCTCAATCGAAACGATGGATGCAATGTAAGCAAAATTAGGTTAATGGTACGGACTACCGATCTAGCGGTCGTGGGTTCGACTCCCGCGTTTCGACTATTGTCGTGGACCATACCCTAACACAAGCTTTTTCAAGCTTACCTGGAATGGTCACAAGAAATTAACAAAAATCTGCTAATAATTTTATAAAACAAAATCCTTCCCAATACGACTTATACAATAATTTCACTATTGTATATTTGTCAAATTAAAAAAAAAGTAATATAACGTAAAATAAGAAATGTTCTGCTCAACGCGCCTTAAAACGTTGCACTATTTCTTGGGAGAAGTTATAAAAGTTTTGTAGTTCGAGTCAAAAGAAAACTACATATTGTGCATAATAAAAATGGGTGAAAACAAAGTTCTCTCAGAAGTAAGTTGCAGCAAATTTTATTTTTATAACATTCATCGAATTAAGTTAATAAAGCTATATAATATCCTTTCAAGTTTATCCTATTCGATCATTAAAAAAAAACTAGATAGATTAGACTTTAGAAAATTACTAATGTAGTTTTAAAAATTGTTCAAAAATTGCTTGCGAAACCGAATGCCTCTATTTTAAAAAAAAACATTCACAGAAAAATTAAACAAAAGACGGTTCATTTTGATGATCGTAAACAATTGACAGTAGTACAATGTCGACATTCATTTGTTCGAGTGTGTAATTTGTGAAATAAATGATAAATATTTGCTTTGGTGTAATTAACTTTGAATTTATTGATGTTAAAGATAAATTCCATGTTATATAAAAAGTAAAAAAAAACGCTCGGCAGCACTTAAATTCGCACGGGGTTATTAAAACAGTGTTAAGTATGTCAGTTGTATATCTTTTAAAATGTATTCCGACATCATTAAACGCGAGCGCAGCAACTCGAATGTGATTTAAAATAGGTTAGTACGGGGGTTTTATTAAAAACGTAACCTTTCATTAATCACGGAAAAATATGAATTGATGAAGTGAAATCCATGAATCCACTTTAATAGCTAAATATAGAAATTAATGTAAAAATTAATTTTGTTACATTTAAAAAAAAAAATCAAACCCGATACAGTTTTTTCATCTCTACCATTTTCTCCCTACCGCTCCTTCTTTTGGCAGTCGGCTTAAAACAGGCTTTCGTCAATGTTTTTAATCTGAAAGATGTTTAGAAAACCGACAATGTTATCGTTACTATATTATGTTTCAGTTACATGTGAAGTAAATGCAATAGTGTCGGTTGAATAAGAATTTAACAATTCTCTAACAATTCGTGCGTCAGCTTTCTATTTGTAGATTAAAGTTTCTCCGTGTTGTAATTCATCAAGGCTGTGCTCATCAGCCAGTCAAAACACGTCTCACGCAACGCTACTGAATCTTAAATAAGACTTCCGTACACCCGATACGACTTAACCCTACTTTTTTCATTATTTTTCTTAATCTCTTAATTTACAATCGTGAACCATATATATATAAAAATGAATTGCTGTTCGTTAGTCTCGCTAAAACTCGAGAACGGCTGAACGGATTTAGCTCATCTTGGTCTTGGAATGTTCGTGGAGATCTAGAGAAGGTGTAAAAGGTGAGAAAAATTAGAAAAACTCCCGTGAAAGCCTTAAAAATAGCCCTTTTCCATTTCCCATACAAGCGAGAAGGAAATGTTTTTTTTTTGTGTTTCCTAATAAATTCAAAAATCTGTTTATTTATTGCCTTTAAGGCGAAAAAGAGTTCGCGGGGTCAGCTAGTATTATATGGATTCCTCCAATTGTAAAAAGCAAAAAAAATACTAACTGTAATCTACCGTATGTACTGGTACGATAGACTAGAGGCTAAACTATACTGCACTCACTCTACTGGACTTTAATTATAATAATAACACAACGTGACCATCAGCAAGAGGTCTTATCACTATACTCGTCAAGAATCCAAGAGCGTCACATATCCATAACATCTGCTTTTTATAATCAGAGTCAAAAGGCAACCGTATTCATATCATTTCTGCAATACTCCTGCATTCCCGGTAATGAGGATGATAACATAATTTATTATTCAGCTTTTTGAGCGAATTAGTACTCGACAATGATGTTATCAAATGTTAATAACATAGTTATAAAGATATATTATTATAGAAACACACTTCTTGTTATGTTCAATATTCATATGTTAAAAACTAAATGCAAAATAGTTTTGTTGTACACTTTATTTGTTTGGCCATCAGCCAATTCAATACCAGTCAATATTGCGAATATGATGAATGTACGCGAAATCCATTTATAATCTTGATTCCGATATACAAATTAATTTTGTAATAAGAGCATGAGATTTGTAATAAGTGTGTAGTAACTCTATGTTATAATAATATAATAATAAATATTCAATCTGTTATCATTTCAACAGTGGTAGCGAATGTAATTATTTGACGGAACATATTTTACCTTAGATCTTTTGATTGAACATAAGTATAAATAAGAATTCGGTTACAAATGTAACACTCGTTCATTTACAATGTCAAAATTATCAATTCAGTCGTTCACTATAATTACTACTCTTTTCTGAATTATAAAGAAATGAACGTAATAAATAAATATATTCTTTTAATAATAGATTATCTGTGAATCCCGTCCACAATACAAAGTAATTAATCACATTAATTGCGTACACGTTGCCGAATGTTCAATATTTTATTACAAGAAACGATCAAAGCATATGAGGGTCTGCCAACAATTACAACGAAGAGAATTAATTGGCAGTACAAAATATAACAATCACTGTCATAAATGCAATGAAAACGTTTCTTTTTTCACACTATAAGGCAAACAAACAAGGGGCCAAGTTATTGCGCCAAAGCTACGAAGTAACCGCTGCACTAGACATATGTTTTTGCAGATGCGTTGCCTACGATCGACATAGGAGACGCATAGATTGTGAATATTCCCCCTTCCTATACGTCTCCTCCCCTACCAAATTCACCAATATAAATAAATTAATATAGTAACAATCTACATGTTTCGTTCTCAAAGACAATTATAAAACTAAACTCCAAACTTATTATAAAACCTTTGGATTACGTCAAATTGATTTGCATAATCGTTGAGCGAGAAACGATCTCCATCCTGTCTGCAGTGAGACTGATATAATATTTTAAACCCTATAATAATTTGAAGCTAGGAATAACGGACAACCTAAATAGTATAATATTTTTATTGGTTTTTATAAGACAATATTTCCTAATTTTTCTTTAAACCGTTTCGCATCTCAACATCACCTTTTAAATAAACAAAGAAGTAATCGTTGTAGTAAATAAAATGCAAGAACAATCTTTGGGAAAAGCCAAGTTTTGCGCAAGAAGAATTGCAGTAACAATATCTAACCGACCATACAATATTTTGTTCCGTTACAACTATACGTTAGTGTCGAGACGTCGCTAAACTTGTTACCAACAGACACCACTATCAAAGTTGGCGAGAATTTAACAAACGTGACTCGAAGCAACTTATTGATCTTGGTAGACATCGCAAGGAATGTTACTTTGAATACAAAGTAGCGCAATAAGCTTATGAAATGTATATGTATACGGAATGCACCAAAACAATAATGTAACGGATATTATTAATCACCTTAAAACAATTGTAATGTAAAAAAAAAACCGCTAACCCTCTCGTTTTTACCCCACATCGGCACGGACTAACTTCGAACTCCTGATGTGCTATTTTTGTTGATAATATTCACTAAAGTTTGTATAATTTCATTCAATAACGGCGCCGCGACGACTGTAGTAAACGAATATGTATTAAAATGTTATTACATAATGCTTAATTTTATTGTCAAAGATATTACCGCTATCAAAGTACACTTTAGCATTTCCCTATTTGTACAATAACAATAATAACATCACTTTAAGAACTTACTCCACTGTCGCAGCGACTCAAAGATCTTAGTTTAAATATCTCCTATATATTCAATAGCCCAATGATTAATTGTATGTATTTCCGATCGCGTAATAGAGAGTTCGAATCCCGCAATACGACTATTGCCATGGAGCATATGCTAACACAAGCCTAGAGCGTAGTTGGAGTGAATTAATTGTATACAAAATACCTTAAGAATCCACAATACGATTTTATGTTTAAACAAATTGTTAATATTAGATTATTGCAGATATAAATTTATGCGAGCAAACAAAAGATTTGTTATTGTGTATTTGTTCCCGTACAGAGGTGTGTGTTCGGCTGATTTATGTTTTGTTATAGGGTATTAATTGTCGCGTAATAGCCGGAGATAACTGAGTCATGTGAAATAATTCACTATACACGATAAACGTGTCAAATGCGACTACGTTTTTTTTTTACTAATTAAACAACCAAAATGTGTAACTTTGATATGGGTCACTGTGTATTGGGCTTCAGATAGTAGAGCGTTGGATAGTTTTGGCAGAGGGCGCTTGTGTCCAATTTTAGTTATATCAATCCAACGCTTGATTGCAACTGGAAAAACATAATAATTCCATACTGGAATGCAATGTGGTTTGCAGTATGCATATATTAGTTCAGTTTATAATCTCCAATTGTAATTCAGTACTTCTATATAATAGATACAACAATATACGAAGTCGTATTCTCCACTGTAATCCGATGTTTACAAACTTACTTTTCACATTAATGACTGTACTTCTTTAGTATAATAATTAGAACTTTAACAAAATTTTATCAAAAGTTTCAAAAATGTTTTTGCGTACTTTATAAACACTGCCTCAAACTTCACGCCTTCATTTCGTACTTTTACCGAGTCCTTTTTTTTCTAAATAAGCGGATTATTTACGCTTGGTACAATTTAATTTAGTCGTGTTACACTGTAGTACATTATAATATTAAATAATTTCACTATTTTTTCATAATCTAATCCTAATAAGATATAAAATTCTTTATAAATAGAATTAAACCTGAGACTTTTTTAGATTGTTAATTAATTAATAACGCTTTTAATTTCCTGTTTACTATACTGTTTGGACAACTTCGCACCAATGTCAATCAATATAATTCGATATATAAAACATTTTTAGCTATCATAAAAGTAATTGTTAAGACCTATGTCCAGTAGTGAACATAAAAATGCTGATGACGATCAAAATACTTATTACAACCATTATTGTTACTTTTATATATCATTAATAATAATACAGTTGCATTGATGTAAATCTATTTAATTACATCTCGATAGGACGGGGCGCCGCGTAATTATTTAACAGTTCCATTACGTAGGAAATCCCGGTCACGTTTGTTGAATTCACGCAAACTTTGATTGTAATGTCCATCACGCTAACAAGTTTAGAGATGCACTATAAAGGACATAATACACCAGTACCCACATTAATTATTATTAAAAATAATGACGTATATGTTTAAAAAAAAATGTGACGGTGACGTGTGACTGATAATGACCGCTCTTTGATACGATATCTTATAATTTGACATTTACTATTCTTTGTAAATCTAATATTGATGTCGGCTGTGGGTTTAAGTCATTTAACAACACCAGTAGGTAGTCTATATTGTTAAAGGTTATTAAGTCTGTACTATATGTCAAAGACTGGTGGATCGTATATGAGGTTCAGTTCACAGGCTTAGTTTACTTTAACATCTTTATTTTGACACGGCTTTAAATAGATATAGTGACGAGAACATTCTTGCTGTTAAAATTATAGCATTATATAGCTTAAAATGTAGTCTTTTTTTTAAATGTGTAAAGGTACAATTCATAGTTTATAGTATACTTAACAATTGAATCCAGAAACAAGACAGCGTTGTTTACTAAAGCTAGTTTGTGTGTCGTTTTTATGAAGATGAAAGAAAAAAAAAACAAAATGTTTTTAGAAAAGAGTAAATAATTATTGTGACACAAAAATAACAAGCCAAATCTTGTTCTATGCCTTTCAAGGACATGTTTTTGGTAAAATAAAAAGGGGACAATTTGTTAACGAAATTAATTTAGGGATCGTTTAGAAGTCCAAATTAATCCGGCCTAAATCCTAGTTGAAATGTTCTAATGGTCTGCACCTGTGCGAAAGTTATTTCATTAGTGGATTATGCTTTAGAATTTGATAAAATGAACTACGGGATTATGATAGAGCTTCGTAGACAAGACCTTTTCATAACTTCAATTGATTAGAAAACATATAAATGTGACTTATATATTTTGCTTGAATAAGTATTATTTTTATACATTTATATTGTTTAAATCAATGAAAATACAATATGAATAGAATATACGAAGCCAATCTAATCAATTATAATTTTATAAGTATGCAATCACTGACTTATTAAAAGTCTGTTAAATCGATTTAAAGACTAAAACTTTTTAAAATAAATTCAAAGACACTAAATATGTCAACTATAATTTCTCATTTCCATTGAATTTGACTATAACTTAACAAAGATACTCATATCAGCAGAATATAATTTCCAAGAGTCAATGTGCAAGTGTGGAGATCCCAAGATATTTTACGTTGAATAATTTATAAGGATGTTGAGCAACAAGTGAGAGTTTGGAATATAAAATATTGATTTAACCTTGTGTTGTAAAGTGACAGTGAGCTCGCAGCAACGCAACAGACATCCCCAATTTGAATTATTCAAAGGTCTAACTTTGAATTATCGACAAGGGTTTGACAAAAATTCGGAGTGAGGTAAAGCGTCGGTTTTGTCGTGGAGTTTACTAACTCTGTTAATACATAAACAAATACACGAAAATACTATTAAGTATTTGGCGATTTAAAATGTTGATTATCAAAAATTAAACGCATAAAAATGAATGCCACGTGTAACTGTGGCCTATCAACTTTGTTGTAAGTTTAAAAAGTGACCTTTAACAATAACTTGTTACTCTTTGAATGTGAACTAGAGAAGGGAAATAATAAATTTAATTTTTATAAGGGTAAAAAAAACTCGAAATCGAAATCACTACATTAATTCTGATGCGCCAATAGCCTAATGGTTTTAGATACAGACTACGGATCTAGCGGTCGCAGGTTCGGATTAGAATCCCACCATTCGACTATTGTCGTGAACCATTCCTGACACGAACTTTTTCAAGCTTACCAGGAATGGATACAAGAAACATTAGTAAATTAACAAAAATCTACTAATGTATTCATAATAAACATTGAGGTTTAAATTTATGTCAGTCCAAGTCTTGACCAAAACAGTAATATAAAAAATTAAACTATTAAATTTGAATAAATAAAGCAAATGTCATTTAATCCCGATATTAAGCGTGCAACAGTCAGTTCTCCTTTTACAATCCTTTGATAAGCTAATGAATAGAGCTATTATATTTTGTTGGTCAGCTGTAAAACTTCACGGGAACGTCGGATACTAAATCAATGCTAGTGAAACCTGAAACTTCTCTACGTTTTTATCAAAGCCAGTGTGATTTTTTTTTACTGAAAATATACGTTTACTTGAGTCAAGGATGTTTTTAATTCAGTGGACGCAGTTTTACAGACTCAAAATAAAAGAACACGGTCCGCCTGTGACTCGGTAAGGTATCAAAAACATATTCCATTTACGAATTTTTGTAACTTCATTTTCACGCCATCTTGTGCAAGAAAATAAATAAAGGTAAAAAAATAATTCTGTATTTTAAATAATTAATTCGAGACATGTTTCAATCTGTAGACATTAGTAGACATATTCGCAAGGCCATTACACCTAATCACAAATTTGCGTATACAATACTTTTGAGGCAATATTTAATAAAGACATAGGTCTACAAAAGACTCATGTTACGTCACGTTTCAAACGAACAGCAAAAGTTCACAACGATATAATTTTTCTTTAATAGAAAAATATCTTACAAGCGTTTGAATATAATTCTATTTTTTACAGTAATAATGAAATTTTCTTTAATAACTTTTTCGATCCATCTTGATAACATGAAAAGGAACGTTGATTAAACGTCCATTGAGAACATTACTAGGCCGAGATGGTATCATTCTTGTAAATGAGGTTGAGAAAATCGCTTTCAAATATTTAACATTATTTTAACTAACTGACATTCTCTCTGATTGAATGGCTAAGTGTGGAAACAAATGATATCGTAAAAATCAATGATATTAAAAATAAAATTTATAATCTAATTGACATTATTTGTATTTTTCTATTTTCATTTTCATTTTTCTTTAAAGTATCTGTTACATTAATAGCAATTAATGTACGAGAATGTTGTTCAGAATAATTAATACTAAAAATGCATCCGTCTCCTTTCCTTTTAAGCTACATGATATGTTCCATCTCTTTCATGTAACGGGTTTCATTGTACTGGGTTAAACATAACGCAGTCTTTTAACTGTTACGTAGTAATTTTCATAACTATACCTTCCTATGACATTCTTAAACATGTAAATAATTCCCAAGCTGATATTTGACTTATAATCAAACAATATTACGTGACTTTACTTAGTTAAACAGAATGTTATAAATCTTCTGTTATAAAAGTTTTTCATTTAAACGACTCCAATTATTCTCTATCAGGCCAAGTTTAAGCCAGATTTATTCCCTTCTGATTTCTCAGCTCTCAAAGGGCTCGATGCCCTAAGTATAATTTCTTAGTTAAACAAATTGAAACACTAATTTAACTTTCTAATTTACTTGCTTGTCTTCGCTGATGTAGTTGCTGTTAACCCTGTTGACGGTTTTTACAGCTTCATCGAATTCAGGGCTCTCGGTCTCGGGCGACCGAGAGCTAGGGTAAAAAATGCTAGGGACATGTTTCTAAATCCCTAGTTACTTATAGGGGTTGTATGTGATGCTTATGGGGTTTTTAATTTAATTTCATTATCAACTCTGTATATGTCGATACTGAAGATTTTGGGATTATTTGGATGACTAGGATATAGTCAATCACGCTAGGCCAGTGCGGGTTGATTCGCAAATATCTTTAAATTTCTTCTTCTGTGCGGGATGCATTGCGATGTTCGCCTTCACCGTAAGAGCATTGAATAATATACAAACGAAATTTTAATTTAATAACATTGTAAAATTTATTCTAGCGCGTGTCTTTTTTTGTGCCAAGTTTTTGAACAATAGTGAATTCTGTCAGTTAGCAGATAGTTTAACTGCAACTGACATTGTTATGTTTCATTCAAAACCTACTTAAAATTTCACGTGAGATTGTTGTCAGAAATACACACTATTTACTAAGCTTGACTGAAGTTGGTTTACATTTCTCTCTTGACGGTTTTGCAACCAAATTTACTAAACTGACGTTTGTTACAATATAGGTGTTTCTTTTATAAAGCATTAGCAGATTTTTGTTAATATACTAATATTTATTCAACCACTCCAACTAAGATCTGGGCTTGTGTTAGGGTATTACGACAATCGGCTGGGCCACGGAAGATTGCGCAAGTGTTCCCGTGGCCCAGCCAAATGGCGACTCGAAGGAACATCGTTGGGTTT
>JAODUI010000029.1:5520454-5533989 GCA_027563995.1 Papilio gigon | reverse complement strand
AGTGTTCCCGTGGCCCAGCCAAATGGCGACTCGAAGGAACATCGTTGGGTTTTAGTGGGTATTCTGGCCGCTTCTCGCGACCAGCGATTGCCGGGGGAGATGCGTAAATGCATTTCCCAAAGTTAAAAAAAAAAAGTTATTACGGCAATAGTCGAATGGTGGGATTGGAAGTCTCGACCACGTGGTCGGAAATCTGTATCCTTAATCATCAAACTGTTGACGCTTCGATATCAATCAATAAAGCTTGTTAATAACATTGTCAAACCTACTTCACAATAGTTAGTTCATTTTTTTTAAGATCATTTGATTAAAATGAAAAGTCTTTTATGTGAAAACTGTATTAAATAGCAGCAAATTAAAAACTAAGGTAAATCGTGTCTTAAAAGGCTTAGATATATTTTCAACACTTAGCTTCACATAGTAACCTCAAAGTAATCGGCGCTAGTTGCGAGCTGCAGCTAACGAAGTGGTCTCACGTCTCTACAGCCGGTAGAGCACGTTTATGTGATCTTAACATTCATTCTACTTATATCTAGATTATATATTAATATGATTAAACTTAGAAATAGATCTTTTACATAGTGGAACGACTTATCAAAAATCTATCACTCTAATCAAAAGTTTTTTTTTTTTTTTACATAGCAACATAATTCTATATTAACATCACAATGCAACTGGCGATGAACAAAACAACGAGACAGTTCATAAAATAAACAAAAGACGATCGAGCAGAAATAAAAAAAAAGTATATTTCAATGTAATTCGTATCCCAGATTGTCGTTAACGAACAACATCATATATCTCGCAGCTTACAACATAAACTGCACTGCAACAAAAACTACAATATGCAAATTCATCGCGATCCAGTTTCATAATTTATCTCGTGACCTTTAAGATATCGGGCGCTTGAATTATACATTCACTGCAGGGACGAACTTAAATTTTTCAAGACCAAAGAGTTTAGAGTCCTCTGCACCTTTACATATCGACAGATAGTAAACTGTGCTAGTTACTACTCCACTGACTTATTTATTAAGTAACTTTTTAAATCGTATTTCAGTAAAAAAAAAACAAAAGAAGGTCTAACTTTACGTTAAAAAATCAATAAAGCAATAAATACTATGATTATTTCTAGTAAAAAAAAATTAATCTTCGACTTAAAAATCAAGCTCAACTTATTTTTATAATCTTGAGAATATCAGACCGTATTTTAATTTATCTCTATTCTAGAAATAGTTGCAATTATAGAAACAAATCTTTTTGTTTTATTTAAATCTTTCTTTAACAATATTAATTTTAATTTATAGATGAATCATTATTAATTAAATTTATAGAACTGAATTCTATTAACAAATGTATGGAAATAACTGCACATTATCATTTGATCACTTGCTTAAGTTTCTCTTATAATCAATAGCGTTTTCATCTATTGTGGTTTTGCTCCGCTAGTCTACACTCCCCTTAAGTGCGTTTTATAGTTACATCCGCTGCGAGCACGGCGCACTGTCTCTCGATTTCAGCTAAGTTACACTGCAACTTAATTAATTAAACTTAGTTAACTAAAATTAAATTAGTCTTGTTTAATTAATATTTAAATAAACAAAAAGATTCACTGTATTAAAGAGATTTATCTTCTAACTCATCATCAGCTCACTATACGTCCTGACAGAGGGTCCGAGCCTACCCTTATATAAAGGGTGACTAGGCCATAGTCAACTACGGTGGTCCAATGCGTCTCGGTTAACTTCATACATATCTTTGAATTTCTTCAGCGATAGATGCAGGTTGCATCACGATGTTTTGTTTCAAATTACGAGCGTCGTATAATGCATATATGAAATTCGAAAATCGAAGAACACATTGATACATGGCAGGGATCGAACCTGGACAATGTCGTGTACGGTTATGTCTGGTCAAGCGCCTAACAACTACGTGACCGGCGCTCTTCGTATACATTAACTAGCATATACAAATGTTTAATTAATATTAAAAGAGATAGTGATAGTGATAGTGAATAAAATAGAATACGAATCAGTTTTATGTGTAATTTTCAGTTAGAAAATGTATTATCCATAGAAAGTCGTTTATTATCTTGTACGGCCTTATTGTTCCAATATATTTCAGAGTAAAGGACACATTTTGCCTCCAAAAACGAACTAGATATCAAGTCAGTTAACGCGATCAATTTGCAGTGTCACGGGCGCGCCGAGCTCGCAATAAATTTCGCCGATACTGCTGCTATCGACTACTACTCTTGCGACTTTCAAACAGCTTAAGTTATCAAAATGCACGATAGAATATACCCAATTTATTTAAACATTATTGTTTACTAAATAACCTAATGAATTGGTTCTTGAACTGCATTTGAAAGGTTACAAACATAAATGAAGTTAAAAAAAATGGTGTTTTCCTTTATGAAAGTAGAGACCAAACTAGTGAGTTATGTATTCGCCAAGATGGTTGCTATTTTCACATTTTTCTATATTTCTAAAACCTTTACTTAGTGCTTCTATAAATTGTAAATAAGATTTCATACTTTTAGTATACTTTTACTTGCTTATTAATTTGAATATATTTGAATAGATAGTTAACTAATCTAAAAGAAGGACCTAATAACTTCGGCAAAACTGAATAAAATCGAGTTATACAAAAGCGTCAAAGTTTATAAATTCAGATTTATTGTTGAGTATAAATTTAAGTACGTGGCATAGAAGGATATATTTTAAAGTATTTACTGCAGTAAAAGTGTCCCGAGTGCGCTGGTTCACTTGAAAATTTAAACAGAATCCTTCCAGACAATTTGCATTAAACATTGTTTGGAAGGGTGTTGACCACAGAAGTCCTCTAATGTTTTATGTCCTCCTGCATTCTGTCTCAACAACTTTTCTACTGTAATAAATATTTTATTTTATTCAGTCTTATTGTATGCAAGAGCCAATACAATTCGCATTTTGTAACCATTTTAAATTACTTCTACAAGGTACTATTACTAAGTTTATATTTTTTATTAATAAAGGTCGAATTTCGACCACTTATTATGCTTTTAAAGATAATGTGTTTTATATTTAAATTAAAATGTATATTGAATATAAAACAACGTAAGCGAAACTTACACCACAAGACACAAAACAATAAAAAGTCGATTATCATTGATTTTAATGAAAAGGAAACGGAGAGCGTGGATTTGTTTTTCCGAATTTACGATTCGATTCAAACCTGTAATTGAAATTTCGTAGACAATAAAACCATTCTGATTGCCCCGCTAAAACGAAAACAAATTCCATTTTATTTTAAAATACATTCCATCATTCCTGACCTTTTTCCAAGAAACAAAAGCATAACTATATTTCTACAAAAAAAAATTAAATAGGTTCTTTATTCTTCGAAACATCTGGAAGTTACGTCCGCTGTGCACATTCCATTTTAACTGTAGAATACAAATAATCAAAATGAATTGTAAAATTGCTACATAGATGTAAACGTAACAAATATATAAATTTCGTAACTCGTCATCACTCAGTGTCACGACGAAATGTAATTTCCACTATCTGTTTGTTAAATTAAATCGTTTCACATACAAAAAATATTTCACATGTTAAAGAATGCGAACGAACGCGCATGTTAGTTTTAATTTATTAAGTCACATACACTGTTACATAAATATTTAATATTTAAATTTAGTATTTGTTTCATTTTTATATAAGAGAAAGGTCCAAAAGCAACACTAGAGAAGCAGATGCGTTGCCGACCTTTGAGGAAGAGATACACTCTCTTCTTGAAGGACCCTAAGTCGTACATGTCACGTAATACCGCCGAGGACAGACCGTTCAACAACGTGACTGTGCGTGCCAGAAGATGGCGTTTCATTATATATTTCATGCTTAACATTTACTTGTAATTCAATTGTTTTTGCACTCAGAGTTATTTTTTATATTATTAAATAGCACACGAGCAAGCTGCGATCTGTATACGCCAAAATAGCTAAGGAAAGACTACCTATAAACATCCACTTTTGCACATGCCTACATTGATAAAAAGAGAATTCTTCCTCTACCCATTCGTCCCCTTCGCCTAGCCTAAACCACTTTACTTACTCATTCATCTTTTAAAAAGGAAAGAAGAACGTGGTAACAGGAGCAAGATTTGGCAACCGGAACGCATACACTTCTGGCGTAACGGGGAATGACTTGACGCCAGTTTTCTGTGCGTTTAAGGTATTGCACCGGTCGTATGTAACACATGTTAAGAGTGTCATTGTCGTGTTCTAGATGTTTTTGGATGAAAAATAGCTTGTTGAACTATTAATTAATAACACTTAGGTCGTATATTATTTTTGTAAAGCCGCCGTGGCACGACGTCATTGCAGACGCGTTTAATGTCTTAGTAATGTTGCTCGAGCACCGAGCGCGTGCTAATGAAATGTTAATTGTCCACTGCACATTTTATGTGCTAATTTCACAGCGGTAATGGAAAACAATTTGCCTTGCTTTTTCCAACAATCGCAATCAAGTTTTGCAAATTGTTTTAAAAATAGTTCTTCTAGGAATGTATTCAAAAGTCGTTTCAAAACACTGTTTCGTATTTGAATGTTTACATTGAACTAATTATAAATCGTTTTGTATTTATTTTATTGTTCAATTGGATCATTATTAACCATCTAAATAACATCGTAAAGATTCGATCTAATAAACGGAGCAAGAGAAATAAATGAATGCCTTACACAAAGCCGGGTGGAAGACGTTCGTAAATTATTGCGTATATCGCTTGCAGGCCTGCCTGTTAGGAATTAATTGAACATGTAAACATACCCTTGAACATATAGATTTTACATGAGGTTTTATGGTGTATTTGTTTTTTTTTATTATAAATAAAACACATTTGTGAATTTCTTTAAAATTAATAACGGAACTCTCCGAGAAGGTCTAAGTAAGAATATTTTTATAATTAATTAAATAAATGGTTGATTAACACAGTAATTAAATATACAATCCTAGATTACACTGGAATAGATCTAGTTACACTCTAAGCTAATTACAAGGAAACCAATTACGTATATATGTAATTGAAATTGTTCAAATCAATTGCTATATAAATATTATACGAAAATTACAAATTGGAAATCGATTTGGTAACTTAAGCTGTTCAGGAATGAACAAGAGTGAAATTCGATAGCAGTATCGTCACAATTTATTACTTGCTCAGTGAGTCGGAGTGAGGACGGGGCGGGAAGCGATCGCATCACTTGACTCTCTTCACTAAACGAAAATATCCCAAACATAAAATACGCTTTGCTTTTCATGCCTATTGATTCTAAATAGCTTATATAACAGTTAACGATCTTTTGTTCAGTTGCAATTTCTCGAGACGGTCTCATTTTTTTTAAATGATGTCAACCATATTTATGACACGTGACTTCTAAATAAACTATGACACTCAGTGACCATTTGATGACTCTGGGAAATATACATTACCTAAGTTAGAACTTTTATTAATTTGATTCTAGTAATCTTCATATCTACTTAGACCAACATTATTTGAGTTATCAGCCCAACATTATTATAGTTTCCATTAAATCTTGTACAACAAATAGAGCAGTAAATATGTTGAAAAATGATAACATAAAAAAGGAAAATATATCGGTTAAAATGTATATTCGCCTGATCTGTCCGTAATTGGATCATTAATGTCGGCTTGCGGGCCGCAGCAATCCGTCGGAAGAGGTCTCAAGAGAATACGTAATGAAAAAGTTACTCAATTACAATGGAATAATTGAAAATTGATTAATATGAGGGACCAGAGGAAAATTACACTTTTCTATTGAATTATTAAAAAAGGAAATAAACGTAATAGTATTTCTTCTGTTCACATTTTGTTAGACTCGTAAAAAAAAATACGCAACCAGAACAATGAGGTGCAATTCATCAACAATGTTAATAATGAACGAAACAGATTTGATATCATCACTGTTTTGTTGTTTGGTTTTTATTACGTCATTACGTGGTTTTTGCTTACATTCTTCTGTAAGGAAAAAGTAACAATTCGTTTTCCAGGCATTTTACATTAAAATAATTACTGTATTTATAAATATAAAAGGCATTATTATTAACATTGTATATTCCCAGAAACAAGTTTAGAGTACTTTAGGAAATATGAAAAATATTAAACAGTACACCATAGATACATCTATAGGTAGGTATCTATAGGTACCTATAGATGCATTATTTTATATAGGTTTGACGTCCATTATTTATGGACAACTTGACGTCAATTCTCGATTACCATACGATTTTCACGTTAAAAGTCAGCACATAGATTAATAATTATAAATAAGTTTACGATAATTTATTCATTCACTCACTCAGTTAACACTGAATGGTTTGTCGTGAATGATGAACGAAAAAACACGATTGTAATATTCCTGTTTCGGCCAATTCGTTCCGGCTGCGCCGACCGCCGCGCTATAAATCCTATTGTTCCTCTCATGGTACGGCAATCCAGTTTCCGTTTTTGTACACTTGGTTATAAATTTGCCACCGATTCTGACGTCAACTAGTAACACTTTATTGCGTCGGGGAAGCAATATTAGAAAATAAAAATTATTTATGAAGCCAATTTAACCCTTTGTATAATGGCAAGATTAAAAACAAAATTACTATGTTGTGATTGGCCGTTGAAAAGATGAAGCCAAGTTATACTAATTTACGACCAAACTAATCTAAATAGTACACTAACCTGATTGTTTAAAATATAACATCAATGTCATAATCAAATAAATCTTATTAAATGACATTCCATTATAATCGTAATTCAGTTAACCGCAGTGCAGGTAATGCTTGGTCAAAATTGATGGCTTAGCGTAAAGGCCGCTGTCACTGAATTATTATAGCAGTTGATATCTCACGTCGAGCCACGACAACAAGTGAAGCCGGCGGGCGTCATGCGTATCTGTCAACATCACTATAGGTCACCACATTCACATATCACTTTATGAAGTTATTAGCTGTAGCCCACGGTTTGCCGAGTGAAATAAAAAAAAACTTAGTAGTCTATGTGCTATTCCAGGCAGTATCTCTGTGCCAAATTTAATTCGGATGCATTACGTCATTTGGAAGTTACCAACTAAAAACATGCATCCATCCTAGTGATGTTGCATCTCTTTCTCCCTGTAATGCTTCTCCGATTCATGGAGATCGGCAGACGATGTAAAAATCCAATTAAGAAAAAAAAAACACATCTACCTTTACAATTTATTAACTAGGGAAAATATTGAATAACTCCAAATATGTAGATATAAATATTTGATGTGTAAATCAGCTTATGTTTCACATGTAAATTACTAGCGGACTTTAATTGAATATACTTTAATATAAACAATTTATTTCAGTCACGATTTCCGAGGTTCCATCATCGTCGTGTCACTGCGTGGACATTTGATAAGTTAATTTTAAATTTCTAATATCAAAATAGGACTTCATCTATATTTCAGTGAATAAATAGAAGCTTTTAACACAAATTTTAATGAACATATATATAAATAATATCCTCGTCCAGGTAAATCGTTAGTTTGTAAGGAAAATAAATTATTGCTAAGTGAATAATATGTTTTAATTCACCAGCCTACCCTGTTCTCTGCAGTGGGCAGTACGTACTCTATACGGCTCTAACAGCTGGCACATCTGAATTCACTCCCTTCTTACCCATATCCTCTTTAACACAATCCATCCATACTTACATACTTAAGTGATCCTCTTTCCGGATAGTACATACATACCACGCTCAACTTTTGTTTCTCAAATTCTCCGCAACTGGAGTTACTTTGTCTAATATATATAAAAATATACATTCCCATTATTAAAGTAATTTCCAAGAATGTGATAACAGATAAGTAGGTTTCCGGAAATGGCTGCCCTCGCGGAATTTTTCATTTACTTTAACTTATCTTTGAAGAGAATTATAAACTTCGTTAGGTGGCCTCCTTGGAACGTCATTACAGGGAAGTAGAAAATTAAATTACGTTTACCGCGACTATTTTATTATTTTGTAACATTGAATGAAATCATTAGTCTCCGACCGTTTTCATTTAATTCGCAACGTCTGAAAGCAATCGTTATCTGTGTTTTATAATATTATGAACAATTTTCTATGATGTCATGTAAAACAATTCAAATAATAGACTCCACGAATTTTTCTATTAACATGTTACCGATTTGTAAAATTTACTTAAAGGTATGTATTAAGCTTGTTCGAGATATTTTTGCTACTTGGTAGATGATCCCTCGATGAATTTAAAAAGTGTATTAATAACATAGAATTGTGAACCTCAAAATTAAACAAAGGAACATCGAATTACACACATGGTGGCCATACGAGTACCATATAGTGAAGAAGGTAAAATGAAGATAGGTAATGTTGTGTGTGAGAGAAAGTTTTCAATCAGAAGTATTTAAAAATGTAATAGTTTTAGAGCACATTGTTCCTAATCTCTGTTGGACAAGTATAAGGCAAAAAATATTCATAAACATGTTTTGTAATAATTTATTTTGAACAATTTATAATAATGAATTCTGAATAACAAAGTAAATTAGATAAGTTCGTAAAAGCAGCGCTTCTTAAAACTTCATTCTATCGTCCATCGGGGCGACAGCGTCCTTTGAACGTCGATACTATCTCAGTCTCAAAAGTTATAAATAAAATTGTTTTCATTAAAAGTCGAAGTCACGATGAACCTTTTAATTTAGGGATCTGATCGGTTTCATCAAAAAAATATCGGAAAGATTTTTGTGAAACTTTTTATATTCACAATATTTTTATCTGAGCTTTGTTCAATGTAAAAATATATTTAAATTTTATTCCATTGAAACACATGTTTATAACATAATAAAACATAGCCTCATTCTTATCAAGTAAACTACAATTAAAGCATTTAAATAAACTAAACGTCGCCCGCGCCTCAAAACTGAATCAGTAGCCTTCTAGACTATGTTCTATATCTATGCTAAATTTCAACCAGGTCCATAAAGCCATCTTGAATACCTTCTAACAAACATTCAATCTTACCACTGACATTCCTCTATGCAGAGCTTGTATGGAAGAAGAGGAGACGGCGTCCCACATGCAGCATTGCCCAGCAGTAAACGAATACAGGACTCGGCATCTCAGCTCGACGAGTTCACTCCCGGAGAAGCCGGCAACATCAAAGGGTTGCTGGGTTTCTTCGCAGAGCTGGGTTGGCTGGATTCATCCATGGCCTGCCCTCACGCTAGTACGAGCTAGTCGTGAAGTTGCGGAAAACTAAACCCAACCTACTAACTAACATCCTAACTTTTGCATTTATACTATTTATAAGATAATACGATAAAAATACGTATTAAATAAAAACAACCGAAGCAATCAAATTAATAACCTGCTATTGGAAAATGAGCTGTTCGAAAATTAATGTAAATTATCGATAAATAACTATGAAAGTGTTAATAATTACATTCAATTCACACAATTGAATAAATCGGATTTGGATTGCGATGAAGTTTTTGATTGAACCAGAAATGTCACGTGCACACAAATTAGGACAGAAATTAATTACTGTTTTATTGATAAATACGTTGAAAATGCCACTTACAATATAATAAGCGCCAATAACCTAATGGTTAAGGATACGGACTACCAATCTAGTAGTAGCAGATTCGAAACCCCGTTCATTCGACTATTGTAAACACTAACACAATCCTAAAGTTCTCTACAACTGATAACACTCCTTAATTGGATTGCTACAAGAAATATTAGCAAATTAACAAAAATCTGCTGCGTTACTACTCGTGAAAAGTGTCGATGTTTCGCCATAAACAATCTACATTCCAAAAAAATCAAAGTCATATGATGAATTTCAAATAAACCGTCCCATAATGTACAATAAGCCCGGATGGGGAAATAATTTAACATCAGAAATTTAATTATAAGGCTGAAGGTGAATTCATTAAGTACGTATAAAACAAAGGAGCATTCTGCTTTACGAGATAGCGAGGCGAGTGGCGAGAATTATGTCTACATCTCAAGAGCACGGTGTGTTATTCAGTGTATTAGAATTATTCGACGCGGAATAAGATTCCAATTAAATTAACAAAGTTTACTAGCTCGTAATCAACTTAATTTTTTCTTGTCCGATTTACAATTAACAAATGAAAGCTTTGGTTCAATTCCCTGTGAAATTATGGCCTATTGAAGATGACAGATGGACTGAAAGATTGCTTGAAGAGGGTTGTCCAAGTGTTCAGGCTGATGAAAACGAATAGAACGAGTCGATACAAAAATAAAATTTAAAGAGATAAAATGATATCATCTATTTCGTTTTGAAACACGAAGTTCGCAGGTCGGGTTATATCGTGTGAAGGCGATGAGAATTTTAAACATAGCGAATATATTTTGAACAAGGAAACGAAATTAAAGTCACCTCTTTGAGACCGCTTTTTACGATCTATTCAAAGTACGTAGTTGCAGTAAATTTAATCAAAACTTTGTACCGAATAAAATACTTTTACTATAATTTTATACCATTTTGAATTAAAAATCTAGAATAAAACGAATTAAAACCATCACCATGAAAGATTTAAACAACATATTACAGCTTTTTTAATCAGAAATGGAAAGATGACGACATGCACGAAGGTTGCAGTAGGCACTTACGGTAAAATTGTCCAACTGAATTCATAAAATTTAGAACTGTCTACAGTTAAATAGTAAATTGTTTCAACTAAATTTTATTTGTAGAGCAAATCATAATGCAAACATAACTGACATTGAAGATTATAAAAGCCCAGTTTGGCAGTGACACCGGCCGGTTGAATACGGTCACATTAATTTCCATCTCAACAAAGGCATACCAAAGAAAGAGCTCGTTTTAATTTCGGTCGGCGAAAGCCCTATCGTAGATTCATTAACACGAAGGAATGCTCGGAATTTTTCCTGTCAAAATGAGTAATATATACCCCTTGTTAAAACGTATGCTAGATATACTATGCCTAAATCGCAACATTTAGACTTTTAACTGATAGTCCATGATATGAAATATCTTAGACTATAAATAACTTACGAGTAAGTTTAAGCGGGAAGATGTAGACATAAAAAGATGTGATGACAAGATTGAAAGCAATAAGCGACGCGCAGCTTGCTCCCAGCAAATGTGCAAATGAGCCAAAGCTAATGGTTGAACCACACTGCGCTCGCCGCCGGGCACTAAGCATGACATACGGCCTCGCAACCACTGCAACTATCACAAACAGTTTTCAATGTAAACTTTACAATCCCAAACGTCAACACCACAATGATATATCAACACATAATTCTTTTTTACAATATAACTTTACACAAAACTTCTAAACGATTAAAAAAAAACTAAATCCGTATTAAACTAAATTCTGAACAATCCAGTTGGAATTTATCTCCTTGAGTATGTAAATCATTTTCTGATATGTAGAATATACATATAACGCGCCCTGATAGCTCTTGTGGAATGACATCTATACATGAAGGATCGAACTAGATTTTAACTAGAATATTGTAGAATATTTCTATATTTTTATCTTAATAATGGTGAACCATTTGATGAAAGGACTAAGCGTCAATGGCGCACGCATGACTGACTGAACTCCAATTCTTAGGCGGCACGGAGGCGAGGCGAGGCGAGGCGACGCGCTGAGTACAATGGTGACTTCATTACTATGAATACGAGGCTTTGAACTGGTGCGCGGCGCTGAACGCACTCGGACCTGATATCATCTTTAATCATCTCACCTATTCGTTGAACGACACCATGCCTCTATATATAAAATACTGCCCGTAACACAGAGATCCTCAAAGAAATCTCTGTCTCGAGTTATTTAAGAACATTGTACAGTTTCAATAATTTACTGATTTAACAACTTTATTTTTTTATTGTTTTGAGTAACAGATTATTTGCACAATTTTGCCGTCAGAAATTAATAATTTTCTAGCAATTAAAATGTTCCTTTTTGTCTTAGAAGTACTTTGTCTTAAATTTTTAGATGAGCTTATTTAAAAATGCATATCGTTTAATTCGAGAGCTTGGTAAAATGTAATAAAGCGCGACGGAAACGGAAATGCAATAACAACAGCAATTAGCGAAGCTGTAAAGTTGTAATGATCCTAAAGAGAGCCATAAAGTAGAGATGGTTGTTACAAACAGCTTTCGGTTAGCCGCACAAGTTTTTTGATCGTTCTCTTTTAACTTGCCTTATAAAGTTTTTGTGCGGGCGGAAATAGTTTGTTACAAAATCTTGAGGTGCAAATTCTATCTTCATAAATCGTTGCTGCTTCTTAAAAGAAATTCCAACGTGTTACGTGCACACTATCTTATTAAACAACACAATTGTATTTTAGTTGTATTTTTTTTTTCAAAAAAATATTAGTAGATTAGTGTTAATTTACTAATATTTCTTTTAACCATTCTTGGTAAGCATCAAAAAGCTTGTGTTAGGGTAAAGTTCACGACAATAGTCGAATGGTAGGATTCGAACCCGGTACTGCTAGATGGAGAGTTAAGCCTTTGCATTAAGCTATTGGTGCTTCAACATTGTCTTATGTCTACCGATAACAAAAGATTTATAGTCCGTATAAATACACTTTAATATCGTTGTAGGATTATGTCAAAAACATCCTATTCCGTTTTTAATAAGAGCTGTTGAGGACAATTATAACATAGATATTATAATTATAATAATATTAGATAATAATTCGATTCTATATTGAAAGCAAATTTAATTATATTAAAGCGACAACACCGTATGCAACAATATTAAATTATCAAATAGAAATTTTCAAAGAGTGCAAAATAGAACTGCCAGAATATCGAAGCAGTGGCCGCTAACAGAACAGGTCAGTGTCAAATTAAGGCATTTAACATACGTCCTGGATACTTGTACCGTATTACGTGGATCGGAGCGCTCGGCTATTCTGCACCTGCTGTTTTCACACTGTAAAAGCTTACAGCACAATCGGTGCACAGTTTTATTCCAATTTACCTGAAATTTATTGCGTAAAAATACTTTTAGATTATTTTTAAACTAAAAAAAATTAAAAGAGCGATCAAATAATGCCAAAGAAGCTTTTTATTTATATCGAAAATTAATAGTAACAAATAGAAATTGAAAATGAATCGCATAATATTCCTATCATTAAATTATTATCTTAGCCACTAGCACACTAAATGAATGTTTTTGTTTTTACATGTCCTGAGCAAAAACAAAACATTACCTTTTATTATATAGACATTTTTTCGTTTATTGGACCTCGAAAGAAAAGTCTTTCGCTTACCGGATTCCAAGAGTTTAGCTGTTTTCAGATTTAAAAAATATTTCTTACTTTTAACCAACGAAAATCTAACCTAATAAAAATTCTCATAAACATTTAATTAACACATTACGATTAAGGTATCTTGCTGTCGAAAAAAGAGCGTCGGTGGCGCAGTTGTTAAGCGCTTGATCGGACCGGACCGTACTCGATGTTGTCCCGAGTTGTCGAGGTTC
>JAODUI010000029.1:5453935-5520354 GCA_027563995.1 Papilio gigon | reverse complement strand
GCGGGGATCGAACCTGGACAATGTGGAGTACGGTCCGGTCCGGTCAAGCGCTTAACAACTGCGCCACCGACGCTCTTATATGTTTTCTTTTAATTAAATTAATGTTTTTATTGTTACTACCTTATATCAAATGTTTGTAACGTTACTTGCAATTGCGTTTTTTTTTTGTAGAATGCATATTATATGTATCGTGCAATTGCAACAATATTATACATTACACAAATCCAAACATACATAAAAATAAACACACAAGAAAATAGTATTAGTTAATACCATAAAATGTTTACAATCAATATTAAAATCGATAACTGAAAATAAAAACAATTAAAAACAGAATAAAGTCAATCGAAAATATCGCTGAAATAATTCGCTTCGCAATCAGTACGCCCAAGTTTACTTACAGAATAGACAAACGGTGATAACTACGATGAACCCGGGGAGACGCATTGTCGCTTCACCGCTCTGGCTGCGACTATATTCCAAACTGATACCGCATTTCCTCTGTAAGTGTGAACGCCCGCCATATCATGCCGTATCTATAACAGCGTTTAAACTACGACCTCTACATTTGAATGCGTTCTTTTTTTTCATTATATACCAAATGTAATAATTAATCAACTATTTTGGTGTGAGCCGATATTAATGTTTATTCTTTCTTTTCATACGACATTTCCTTACATATTTATTTTTTTATAAGGTTATAATTTTTCAACGTCGTTTTGCTGTTAGTGTTAATTTCTAAGCCTTTGTTAGACGTGTGAATTTCATTTATTAGCATCATGAAATGTGTATATAATTTTTGACTATAGGAAGATAGATCGTGTGTGAGAACTGTTAGAAATGTTTCAAATCTCAATATAATAGGAGTCTTGAAATAGTGGTAGAGTCTTGGAGGTCGCAAACGACTTGTAATTATTTGGATTTAATAGCTCGATTTGGAAGTTTGTCTTTGCATATTTTGTTGGTGTTGGTAACTTTTAGTAAATTCAACGAATTTGTTGTATAATATATTAGTTTACTGCACTCTGTATCGCGTCCGTATTTATATATGATATTATAACTCAACTATCGATGTAAAAACTTTGACTGCAATAATACATCACTATATCGCTTAAAATAATGTAAGTGGACTGTAAACGGAGAGGACCGGGGCGGGCGTAATCTCAACGCGACTGATTGCCATCAATTTGCGTATTAACTAGTAGTAAACTCTAACACGTCTGTTACATTGTAACATTTTTTATTCGAGATTGCAAATCAGAGCTTCCCAATCACAGCAAAGTGCCACTGGCGATTATCCTCAGGATGTAATTCCATATTCAGTTTCCCTCCTAGATATTCTTGAGATCTATATAACAAAATATTAAAAGCTGTACTCGAAAATTTCATCTCATTTCACAAGAACTTTCTTTTCCAGTAGTTCGTTTTAAAATAAAAAGCGTATGAATTCTTTGAAAATCTGACAACGTAATTAACCATGCGCTTTCCAGATAAAAGAATTATAATCTTGATGTTTGTTTACCTCTGCATCTCGACTGATTTATTATGGAAAAGTTATAAATTAGCGAACAGTTCGTCTGGTGGTTCGACGCGCGCCGTAAACAAACGTAATTTTTATTTACAAGAAAATATCACTAAAACACACACACCGGTGAATTTATGTTTGACAAGCAAACAAGAGAAGCGCCAATAGCCTAATGGTTAAGGGTACGGACTACCGATTTAGTGGTAGTGGGTTCGAATACCGCCATTCGACTATTCTCGTGGACCATATCCTAACACAAGCTTTTTCAAGCTTATCAGGAATGGTCACAAGAGATATTGGCAAATTAACAAAAATCTACTAATATTTTTATAAAAAAAAGCAAAATAACAAAAAAAAAGAGATTAAATTATATTGTAACTATAGACCGAACACTGCGAGCACTTTACTTCAGATGCAGTCGTCAGTACCGCTTTCTGTCCCACGTTTATTGAAATTGTACCGGTGGTACATCATTTTGGGGACATATTTTGGATCATCATATCCAGTCTATTAATATGTATATATATAATATATCTTAATTTCATAGTAATTATATATAACGACAATAGAATAAAAAATATAAAACTCTACAATTCAGATTTCACTTCGAATAAGGACAATGACCCTAATATTTTAAATAGTGTTCACAGAACGCCAATGTAACGTGATAATATTAGTGGTTGCGTTATAGATAACATATAAAACAATATGAGAGAAAAAAATCATACACATGGTATTTTCCAATAAAAGATTTTTATTAAAGACACTCTGTTACCCGTGACTTCGTCCGCGCGGGATTAAAAAAAACAATTAGAATGTACGTCGTGCGGAGTTCCATATTTTATGTCTATAGAACATATATCATCATCATCATCATCACATCAGCCATATGTCGGTCACAGCTGGGCGGTGGCCAACCCTAAACATTGCCACGATCAGTCCTCGGACGTCCTCATCCAGGACACATCCGCCACATCTATTATAGACCAAGAAAACAAAAGTAAAACGTTATACGTGTTACTTTTGTTTAATACCCAGTATTCAATAAAGTAATTAGAAAAGTAAGTAAAGGAGTTTTATCGACCAGTGAATTTTGACGTAAATATTCCAATTTGTATAGACATAGCGCACTTTAATTTGCGATAACCTTAACCCTTAGATAATGTGGTCATCATGATTACACTGACTGCGCTAACTTGACAATAATGACATATTATTTTACGAAACAATTGTATCAGCTGAAAATCATCAAATTATAGATATATTTACACGACTACAATCAGTATGGTTTAAATATTTTCATTTCACTACTTTTTCCTGTACATGGCTTTATTCAGTTTTGATAAGCAAGATGTTATTGAATTTGAAAGTATTTTTTCTTACTAACTCAAATAGACATTTTATATAACTACAAAGTGGGATCATGACGGACGCCCCACACTCCTACCCCAGGACTGTAGGGCGTCCTCCCTCCAGGTGGACCGAAGAATAAGTGCGAACGGCAGGAAGCCGTTTGATGCGGAAAGTCGGGGACCGCATACTGTGGATTAGGAAAGGCCTATGTCCAACAGTGGGCAGACAAGGGCTGGTGATGGTACCTACAAAATAGACTGATAAAACATGAGAACATCGGGAGACAGCGGTTGGAAGAGTAAGTTATATCAGAAAATAAATATCAGACGACTAACAACGTGTTTAAAATATTTGTTCATGAATATTAATAGAATGTCAACAACTTTATCGAATTTAATCCTTCTGCGAAATATTGAGAAATTCACAATGGATTCTTTTTATAAATTTCCTTTGAATATCTTACTAATATTATAGTAGAAAGTTAGAATGGATGTGTGTCTGTTATCACGAAAACTCCCTGACGAATTAAATTATTAGACTGGAATTTGAAATAGCCAGCGGCTGGCAGGAGACGGCGCAGGACATGCGACGTTCTCAGAGGCCAAGACCTACTTTGGATCGCTGCGCCAGCGGAGTAAGTGAGTAAGTAGTAATTTGGAATAGGGATAGATTAAAAATTGAAATTGAATATAGGGTTATTATTAAGTTTTTTTTTTAATAGTTACGTATGAACGGAGTCGCGGACGACAGCTAGTAATGTTACAAAATAATACGTCAATAAGTCTTGAGAGACGTCTGGCAACCTACACATGTCTGGGAATTGTTTATTTTTCTTTTGTTATTGACATAATGATATTAATAAAAAGTTTATCAAATAATTTATACAGATTCTCTTATTCGGCAAAAAATATCGGTCTTAGACTATACAAAATAACCGTCGACTTCCATTGCTGAAATAAATTAAATTGATTGCTCTTGTGATCCGCAGCTCGTTTGCCCCCTTCTCGTATAAAAAATAGATAAATAACAATAAAAGGTTTCAAAGATATATTTAATTGAAAAATAATACTACAAATATAATTCTAATAGTTGCGTATTATTACATATGGTTAGATTTACTTATAAAGATGTACAAAAATCACATTAAACGTGTATATACCAAGAATATAATTACAACTCAACTCCAGGCGCAGATTGTATTGAAACATAGTGGGTAAAAAAATAATGGAAGTCTTTTAGACTTTTTGATTATAGTTCTCTTTATTATAATAAATTTATTTTTAATTGAACATTGTAACCTTTACGCAAAAATATTAAATGGTCTTTATTATATCATTTATTTTTTACTTTAATCAAAACTTGTTTTTTAATTATTTCGCAATAAAATTAGGAGTCTAGTTCAAAAAATCAATTGAATACATTCTAATATATTATGACTTTAATGCATATCTATTATTTTAAATACTAGTAGATTTTTGTTGAATTACTAATAGTTCTTGTAACCATTTCAGGTATGCTTGAAAAAGCTTGGGCTAAGATACGGTTCAGAACAATAGTCGAATTGTGGAATTCGAACCCACGACCGCTAGATCGGTAGTCCGTAACCATCAGGCTATTGGCGCTTCGTATGTTTACATTTTTTGTATTACATTAATTGGGATGTGGTATATACGTTAACAAAGGGCGCATTTTCTCCTTCTTGCAGCCAGTTTTCTGGGGAGTACGCATTCTCGTGTTTTTCAATTACATGGAAGGTGTACGCATGACGACTCTTCTCTGATTTGTTTGCAGCACTTTTGTGGACTACGTTGCCGTGTAACAAGATACATGTACCTGTTAACAAAAAGTTTATGTTTTAAACGTATTATATATACTGTTGAAATGATTAGATCTACGATGAGTTCTTTTCATTAAAACAAAGATATTCATGCGCTTTAAAATGACACTAAACATGACTTTTGGTAGCGAAAACGGGCAAAAAAAGAGTTTCAAGAAGAGGTATGCTCAATATTGTATTCGTGTTTTGGCAGTTGGAACACAGGGATACTTTGATTGAACCAGTACACGTCTTTTTAGTTAGGTTGGAAGCACTACGTTATAGCGCTGGCAGTAGCCACACCCGCGACCCTGTACCACCACTGCCTGGCAACTCGCTCGAAGTTAGGTGTCAACAAGATATAACATGATAATTACTATACACACCTTTCGGAACAGGTACTGCTTTGTAGCTCGATTCTGGATACACTGGTGAAGGTTTGTCGTAAATCAAAGCCTGTTTCGAATCCTTTTCCGGGTTTCGTATGAGACGCCGGTGAACGCCGGATTTATGTGAGCCAGGAGCAATCCACAGGCAGCCATTTTGAATGGTTACATCTTGAAGTGCGATCCAGAAGCCGACCGGGGGAACTGGTTCCGTGTACAGGTACGTAGAATCTTGATGAGGTATAACTACACAAGAAAATAAGAAGTAATAAAACATTGTTATTAAACGTTAGTTTAAAATGTACATCATCGATTTTTTATCTAATTTATTTGTGTTTTGGTTTCGTCATTGTATTTTTTTTTGAAATGGAAACCGTATTATAAACATATTTAGACAGACTTTGGTTGTTATGGTGTGATCGTGTAAAGGATTGTAGTGATGTAAAGCGTACCTTCTCCACCGACGCCTGGGTTCTTGTAGATGTACATGCTCTGGACCACAGCAGGGTCAACCAAGGCCAGTTCCCTGCAGACTCTCTTCACACGTTCACTGTACGTGTAACATCTGAATATCGGATGCTGAAGATGTAGTGCGTGACCGACCTGAAAGTAAACGTAATTTTATTTTTTTATTCGTTTAGTTTTATACATTTTTTTTGTGTTATTCATTGATAAATATATAAACTATATAAAATGAGAGCGAGTGTTGAATGTTCAACTTTAATTATAGAGCAGTGCATGAATTTGAAATATAAAGTAAATCTGCAACACGCCAGCGGCGGTTTTAGCAGCCGACGCGAACTAATTAAGTCTAAACTTTTTAAAATAATTAAAGTTTCCATTTCGCCTTTCAGTTTGAGCATGGGCACAAGTTTAAGCTCATGTTTTATACAGAAACTATATTCACTACGGACTAACATCAGAAGGTTCCTCGCCTTATTTAATGAAATGCTGGAATCCACTTTCAATTTGCCGTCCGTGTCAACAGCGTCTGCCTCGAAGAAATAACTTATATTGTCATTGCTTTCCATGAAGTATGCATCTTTGTGTTGCTGTAAAAATACAGAGAGATAACTAAGGTGTATTTAATTTAATTAAAAACAAAAAAAAAACAATGTAACATGTGACCTATATGTCATTCAATTAATAAAACTTATTATTAATTGAAAAATAATATTACACAATTAATTACAAAATGAAGTAATTAAATACAAGAATGATTTGTATTTTGTATGTATGTAACAAATAAAACATGATAGATTTAAAAATACTGTCACGTTTAGTGTACAAACATTGTGCCAAGTATCATAAGCCATATATTGCTATAAAAAAATGATGATAATTTTTAATAAATGGATCTGATCTTAAAATAATAATATAGGTAATATAGGTACGGTCAGTTGTCGGCAGTATTTTCAAACCAGTACCACTTAGGGTCGTTTATGAAGCGAGCGTATCTCTCTCTCAAAGACCGACAAAGCATCTGCTCCTCCAGTGTTGCGGATGTCCTTTGCCCCCTTCTCTTATAAAAAATAAACAAGTACCGCTACTTCTGGATCTGTTGTTGAGAATATTGGTTTCGGTTCTATTTCGGCGGCTTGTTTTGTTAACTCGATTCCCGCCTCCACTAGTTCATCGCATTCGGGCCCGCGTAAGAAATCCTCCAGTACCACGTAACCGTCTTGCTCGAACTAGAAAACAAACAAAACATCTTTATTATTTATTTTATTATGAATCAAATTTAACAACAGTCTCGATATATTAAAGTCACTTATGAATGAACACACATAATTTCCTTAATATGTTTTATTAAAAAAACTGTTTTCTTTTTTGAAGTGAAACCTAAGAATTCCCACACGTCGCCTTTTAACGATCAGATTTACAATAGACTAGTCCATTGCTTATTCACCAGCCGAATAATAATTGTTCGACAATGCGTGCGCCTCAGTGGACAGAAACACTATTAAAATTATTTCAGTAGTAATAATAATGAAAATAAAAACAAATGCATAATGCCATTTGTTTTAATTGAAAAAAATCCCAACTCTTAACAGTATTTGATCATATTCCTGTCGTAAGTACATCGCCAAGCAACAGTCGTCGTCACTCCTCGAGCAGTTTTTAGCAGCGTAGTTCTAAAGTCATTCATTTCTTGTCCCGTTCCAACTAAGCTCTAGGCTTCAGCTAGAATATGGTTAACAATACTGGAATGCCGAGAATTCTACACTCGATCACGTGGTCGGAAATCCCCACCCTTAACAATTAGGCTGGTTAGGCAATAGTTTATTAACAAATCAATAGAAATAAACACTTTCTAACTGTATTTTTTTTTATTAATGATATGAAAATAAGTGGTTATTTTTTTTCGACCTTGACATTGCTGTTGCGTAGTCAAGTCGGCGAAAAAATGAGTCAAGTTGGCTTCTAATACGATTGCAACACTCAATGGAGCGAGAATATTCTATTCTTATTTTGGTCAACACCTTTACCGCGAGAGGGCACTGTACTGTGGGAGAACATTACATCGTTATCTCACTTTCCTCGAGGGGAATGATAGACATAAGAAACAATTGTTTTTATACGAATATTTCGACAGCGGACTTCGACGTTATGCGTGATAAGTCGTAACTTTTGAATTTAACCTAGACAAACAATGAAATAGTTTACCTGGTAAATTTATTTGAACATTCTTTGCTTGGGTTTGATTAAATATTCTGTATTATAATATTGTTTGGCGTTTATTGGCAACTAGGCAGCATAGTATATTGCTTCCATGTGTCTATGCTTGTTTGCGTCTGTGTTTACATCGCGCCACACCCACGTGGTGTGGCTATTTGCATACACAAATGATCTTGTAAGAGCTGTAGGTTAGTCGACGCGGTGGCCGCCACGCGTACCAATTGTTACAATGTTAATACATTGTTAAACGTTCCAATTATTGATGTTTTCTAAACTAATCAATTGTATAAACCTCTTCGAATGATAATTATGAAAGTTTTTACAAAAAAATAATTTAAATACAGTAAGAAGTAAAAAATACTCTTTGATTAATGTCCGCATTTTTTTGCAATTCTAATTTAATTTAACAATTAAAAAATGTATTGACATAAAAATGTCAACTCTAGACTAGGAGAGAATTTGCTACGACACAGCGTGCCGGAAGCGAGTGAATGATTTCGCAAAAAATACATAGTTCTAAGTAAACATCTGATTCTATAGTCTTATTAAGTGCGTATTATTAAGTGTTAAATTTGTCTCATTATGTAAAATACTTCAATTAAAGGCAAAGGCTATCGCAATTTCATTACGAGCACTGATGCAAATGTAATGTTTCTGTCGTCAAGCTGAGTTCAAGATCGGTGGAAAATATTCGCTATTTTTTTACTTATATTAATGTCTATGTAATTATATATCTATGTAGAATATACGCTCATACACTATAACCATATAAGAACGTTGACTATGTGCATTACAAAGGCAACACCATAAATGTTCCTGCAAATATATTCCTAATACTTAAATTCTATCAATTACCTACTGTGTTTCCATTGCCGAAATATGTCATTATGTGAGTCTTTGAAAGTAATTAAGACAACAATGTGTTTTTGTTCAAATGTTTAAGCAGTAAAAATCTACGGTTATACAGACTTTATATCAGGATAAAATTGTAATATTTTATTTACAAGACTTGTGAATGCAGATGATTCAACCGCTCACAAAAAGACTCATCGGTAAGAAATCTGTAAGATTTCATGATTCAGGATTAAAGGAAGAAATTTAATATTGTACCCAGACAGATGTAATGCGTTACTACTTTAAGAATATATTAGTAATTTTATGTTTCTTGGTTTTAGCTATTTTTGTTAACTAGGCGTCTGTTTTGTTTATGCCAATTGTCAACTAATACTGCTATTTTTTCTAATTTAAATCATACAGGTGCTTCATGATCGCTTATTTCTCTTTACTGAACATATAAAGAGATTTCACGATAAAGTATTTAATACTTGTTTGTTTAAATAAATCAAATAATTAACACACAATGGAGTTAAAACTGATAGCTGACATGTTGTTACAAATTATAATTTCTTAGTAATTTTTCGCTGCATCATCTGTTCAGGAAATGCTTATTATTAGATCTCGAGTCAGACGGCTCAGCGGCACCTCGTCATGAATCGCTTTGGCCAGGTTTTGAGATATTTACTTATAAATAAAACGTAATATCCACCTTTATCTAATATTAGAAGTTACTGTGTGTAATGAATCGATGGATAATTTGGCAATTTCATTGGAGCATTGATTACGTCAATTTATTTGTTTCTATTTCTATAAATGCTCTTCGTTTTCTTATTATTTTATTTAAATTACTATAAATTCATTTTTAAAATTGAATTAAAAAAGTTAAGAGTATATTTTTCGGATAGCAAAATTATTCTTATCATCGATGAAAATTTAAAATATGAACTGAATATTACTTATTTATCAAAGGATTACCAATATTTATACGTAGGTATTCTCTAGCCGTAAGACGAGTAGCTTGCATCTAAACTACTGCGTACTTATAAGGAGTTCGATTTGAAGGTTAATTTAGTTGGCGAGATTCACTTATCGTGTTATGATATCGGACTTGCTTTAGCTATTTAGTATATTATAAAATCAGTAAAACTTGAAGAACCCTAACATTAAAATTGCAATACGACATAATTGTGGAAATTGAGGGTCATGAGAATATCTAATAGTGCTAAGAAATCGAACTGGTTTACATTTTGTTTGAAGTCTCACGCTCTCAATATGCTCAATCTCTAATCAATGCACATTGGACTACATCTTGCATATCTACCCGTTCCGTGAGTACTACGTTATGTTGACAAAAGCATTACTCGATTCTTTTCGTATAGAATACGACGGTATCTCTTGCCCGGTCACACATATCTCTGACGGTTTTATCTCTTTAATCTAAAGTGTCCTATAACAAATATCTCCTTCGTTCATTTTAATATTAGTCAAACACGTTATCATCGTTCGCAAATAAATATGTTTTTTTACAAAACTGTTACGTAAAACGCTTGTTTCCATACCGACTATACAACAAATTAAGACATGGTGCCCCGCTTTCGGGTTTACTTCTACAAATTTCGCTTTGAAAATTGTTAAAACTTCAGCCGACTTGAATATCAAACCATATGTCTACCAAGTTTAAACTTCCTTACATGATTTATTAGTAATTTTTGTTTTCTAATGAACTCATAATTGATTTATATGAAATATTTTTCTAGCAAAAGATTTGCTTACGTATATTTAAATATAGATGACTACTTGTAATAATTTGTAACTACGTTAGTTGCTTATTTTTCTTTATTGCATAGATATGAGTAATTCAAATGGCCTTATTTTAATGAAGTGAAGTGCAAAGTAGATTAATCAATACGAAAAATACGTAGATACGTAAATACTTAGTTTTTTTTAAGAACTACCTACATGATAGCATCAATAATGCTTTGTTACGATCTGATCGATAATTTATGTATGATGAAGACAAAAATACAAACACTGATTTTTATTTATATATACATTTTAAAGTCATTGCAGACGCATGTATTAACTGTACGACGTGGCGATTACAGAACGTTTAAAAATGACACAAAAGGAGGCAAGTTATATTTAGAAATATTTCTTATATGGCTCAGCAATTTAGTTTTAGTGCGCGCAGCGGGTGGTATTTTTTTCCAAACATTGTATTGCACATAAAATAAATATCCCAAAGCATTCTGCTAACCCTCTAGGGGACATTACTGGGCTCTTTTACGACTGTGCCCTGTTACCTTATCATATTGAGAAATAGGCAAAGTGACAGATGTAATAATACAATAAAAGTGATATGACCTCCGTATAGATACCAACTTATTCTAGAAAAATCTCATGTATACACATTTTATTATAAATCACGAATCGTACATATTACTTCCAAAGCCGAATAACATAACTTGTAATGTACCTATTCTTTTGTTTGTTAATTGACAAGTAAGTAAATTTCCGATAAACTGACACAGCCCATGACAACATTTAACGCATCACTAAATTCGCTTAATATATAATAAAACAAGACAGGAATGTTACATAGATGACAGACATGATGCAAAATAATACCTGATGCCGTATACTGTCACGCATGATGCTCGATGTTATATTGTTTGTGTATTCAAAAAATTCACGAACAACTTTTAGTTACGAAGTATAACACACAACTGAATCGTGCCGAATGATCGTCTCTGGGTGTAATGCCGCCTACCACATTCCCACCACCTACATACCATAAGCAGCATTGTGACGTGGTCGATAAAAATAACTCGTACAGAGCACGCTGAACACTCATGCGTCAACATAGCCAATATAGCGAAGCGGCGATGTATGATGAAGTATGATTGTTTATCGTTGCGCAAACGTCACTTTGCACCTGATTATCGCACTCAATGACGCATCAAGAGTGGGGAGGACCCGTTCAATACCAGTTGTAAACTATTGGCGTCTTATGTGAATATAGTCAATGAAAAGAAAATCTTAAAGCAACTTCAATACGAACGAGGATCTTTCATTTAGTACCCTCATGAACATCCTTTATCAACCCACTGTTAGACATAGGCCTGCCCCGATGCTTTCCACATTATGCGGTCTACTCCATATATGAATTTAATTTCAAATGTGCCCCAATCATTTACAAAATCACTGTTACTAGGCCGCTAGGTCCCCTAACATTTTTGAGTTATCTTTTAAGCAATTTTTTTTTATTGGCATGTCCATATTTTTATTTGTAATTAAAAAGAAACTGTACTGGATTGTTTTTTGTTAATTCTGAATTTAAAAATAAATGTTTCTTTGTACTTTTTAAGTCAAACATTCTGAATTTATTTGCAGACCGACTGAGTGCATGTGGCTAATCGAAATAAACATGCTGTCGTAAGAACCAAAATATTTACTACAAATTTACAAACATATAATTAAAAACAAAGAAAATTTAGGTACAATGCTTACAAATAAATAGCGGCCTAGGTACATAAGGTTTTACTAAATCACCTTATTATTATAAATGTGTCAATGACCAGTTAATAAGAGATTTGATTGTTAATATCAAACAAATTAAACATTTCATTTAAAATGTTTTGTAATATTTTTTTATCAAATTTATCCACACACTTGCTGTAATCACACATCTCTTGCTTTCTTGTCATACGTAATCTAAGTTACCAAACATTGGACATTTAATGAATTGATTACGATATAAAAAGGTAAAGTTAAAGGATAAAAATTAAACGTTTTAACAATCGGTAGTCTAGTTTCATTACTGTAGAATTTCCCTTAGGACAGGCATCGATGTGGGAAATAGTATACGCTTCTTTATATAAAGGAATGAATTTTTCGTTTCTAGTAAACATATCTAATAAATATTAAGTTAGGCTAAGGAATTGACGAGGCTGTTTAATAAATAGTCAATTTATAACTTCATAACATAAATAGTAGAATACATAAATGTGTAAACTTAGTTTATTCACAAGTTTGTCTAATTTCACAACTCCTTTTGAAATACTCCACTATAATAATTGCACGCATTTGCTATTAACTATAAACAGGCGCATTTGTGATATCCGACAAAACTTATTTCTTTTTCAGTTTCCACTGTCACAATATTAGTATAAAAACTTTTTGAGTTCTCCCTATGATTAACTGATTAACACCATGTAGTTTTCATGTCTTGGCGGTGGACATGTGATTAGGTATACCTAGGCATTTCGTTTTTAAAAAACATGTATGAATGTTGAAGGTTATCTCATATTTCTTAACTCTCAGTCCAGTCAATCGGATCTTTGTAACCTTAACTTTTGTTTGTAGCTTCTAAAACTCCCTTCATATTAAACATACAGTTTGAATTATTCATAACTTTCACCGCGTAATGTTTAAGCAGGTTTTAACTCTAGTTTTATGTTGTAGCTAAATCCATTTTCTATAAAACTTTGAATAAAAATTATACAAAACACACACGCAAAGTTGAAGTACGAATAGATTATTAATATTTCGTTAATAATAACATCCAAATTGATATTACGTTCTCAAACCATTTTTGCTAGTTTTGGTAAACTTGATTAAGAATTTCAATCGACTTGGTTCGAGAAATACATCCAGAGATTGCAAGAAAAACTTGATCTGGGAAGCGAATTCTTATAGTCAATTTCACACAATGTGTAATCTAGTTTGAGTATAACCAAAGATAAATTATCGATGTCATTGGTAACTGTTTTATCCTATTCCAGTGAACATTGAATAGACAAAGTAAACTGCATTTCTTTCTAATATTACTTATACTAATAAACGTTCTGACAATTTTCAAAATTATTACATATTATTTCCAAGCAAAAGAGACATATGATTTAGAAAATAAAATAATAGCAAAGTAAAAGTATCATTTTATTAGACGAATTATAAGAAATATACGAGATTGAATCGTTTACGAAGAAATTAATAAAAACCGCACGATACAACCAACATCTTAATGCCCTCTCGAGACGTTCCTATTGAATGTTTCGAATTTATATTTGTGGCCAGAGACCAAGCGCAGAGCCCAGGACAGAGCGAGCTGGCGGCGTATTGTAGACGCGCTCTGCCCCACTACGGGGATATAGGAACTTAAGTCATATATTTTTATAATAACGAGCGTCTAGACTTACAAGGCCTATTTACCTGGGATATTTGTTAAGTTATGAAAACATTTATATTTATTTCACCTTAATATCATAATTCTAGAAATGTAACAAATAAACAAAGTTTATAAGTTTATAAATAGTACATATACGCGCTATGTAATTAATTTACTCCAATCTAATTATATTATGTCAGAGCCGAAATGAAACAATGTTACAAGTTGCAAAATTGCATACTTATTTTATCTAAGAGCATTCTTAATTATAATAATCTTTCAAAATACTCTTTCGTATTTATGTTTAATATGAATAAACCTCTTTGCTACATTAACTTAAAAATTTTCTATAAACAGACTGTCTAGATCTTGGGCGTTCTATTTATATGTTCGAAAATTTAAGTTACGAAGAGAACGGAAATTTATTAGCAAGGAAATTCTAGTAAATGGAAGGTAATTGGCTTCTTATAACATCAAACAAATGAACAACGTAAGTACTCTCTCTAGTATTCCGAGAGATCGGGGCCAGTACTTTGATAGTTTACTAATTAGTACTACCGTGAAACCTATAAAAGGCTTTTATGAAAATACATTTGCAACTTTAAAACAATTAAATTAATTAGAACCAAATATAATTATTTAAAATAAAAGAGAATTCGATTATTCAAATCTAAAATTAGTGTAATCATAACTGCAATTTTCAAATTTAATGCATATCAGATATATACCGACCACAAAATAGTTGTCTAAACAAACGAGCCTCCGGGGACGGGCTAATGTTAAATCCATTCTAACTTTCCGAAACATATATTAAGTACTGGGCTGTGTAAACTTTAGGTACTGTTAGTTTTAAAATCAAAACCATTTGGGAGTGACATAAAACAATCTTGGTTCTAAAAGTTATAGATGAATGGATATTGGCACTTAATCATAATGCGTATTTTGTTACTATATGTATTAGATATTCTAATGTAATTAAGCTAAGGAGTTTTTTTTTAAATTAACTAATTTTGTCGTAGTTGTTAGCCTTTGCCTAACCACTAATTTATTCTATGTTAAAAATAGTAGATGTATTTTTAGACGAATATGAATTCAGATTACGAATAAAATTTATAAGGACGTAGTTTGAAATCGATTGTTCAAAAATCTTGCTAATAAAGGAAATCGTTTGACCTGTAGCCAGTTGTAGCAAAAATAATAACCCATCTGTTAACTGGGGCTTTGAATGCTACTGTTGTTACACAGTCCAACCTGTCTCATTCCCAAATATTTCTCTCGCCCATGGAAAGGCTGTTGAAGCCTTTATGTTGCACTTGTATAAAAATAAATTAAGAAGCGTACAAAATATTTAGGACAAGATAATGTCATATGTCAAAGTTGACACTAACAAGTGTTATGTGACATATGAAAATAAAAATATATTTATTGGTTGTTGGTGGAAGGCGATCCTTTATTTTCCTTCTAACAAAGGTGTAAGAAATTGCGCAACCGTAGCGGAGCTCGCCTGGGCGGCAATAGGGCGGGGGCGGGGGTTGGCTATATAAGGCAAACGTCCGCCCGCCCTTCGTCATTCCAGCCCCGTCTCGCAGAGGAGATAGCTGCTATCGAGAGCTGTCGACTGTGCATCAACTTCACATATAATCCGAACTCCTGGAAATTTTACTTCTCGCTCTTTTGGAGCTCTTCTCATTATGTTCGACGTGTTATACGTCTCTTAATTTTTTTTCAGGTTAATTTCTTTTTTCTTTTTATTTTTGGGGTTGGAAAGATTATTCACTATGTCTCTTACTGTAACATTAAATCGGTTTAAAGTGCTTAAATGCAGAAATGAAAAGTTCGCGCGCTTGGAGTTTCGAGGTAAGTGATGTGGAACGTTTAAATTTTTTATTTCGACTGAAACAGTTTTTGGCTGCTTTTTATGTTATTAAACGTTGAAATGTGTTTCATTTAATTATGATTTAAGTTATCACGATTGTTCATTTATTTTTTAAATTCATTTTTTATCGTTTTATTTGAATTTTAACTTGCAATGATAAAAAAAAAATGCGTTATTTATTAGTTGTTTTGTATTTCTTCCTCGATAAGGACATTGATTGTGTATATATTTCTAATATGTTTCTAATTGTGATATATGCGTTATTAAGCTACTTCAAAAAGTTTTAAATGTCATATAAATATTAAAGATAGTCTCATGTTTTCTTCAACATTTTTTTTTAAATGATTATTTGATTTAATTATTCTTGTATGAATTATTGTTATTTATGTGTTCTGTGTACATTTAAATCGAAAATGCCCTTTTCAGGATTGATCGCCAATATTTATATTACTTGAGACTACTGATATTTTTTTTAAATATCGTATCTCTACTTTCGAAACAAATTCGCGTATAGTTATTACTGCCGCGGACTAATCAATTGTTTTTTTTTTAATTAGTTTAATAATTTTTGTAATAGGAATTGTAAAAATTATGTTTTTTTATTGTTGATGTTTATATCCAAATACAGTTGTTGAAAGCTAAATTTGGAGTTACAATTGTTAAAAACATTTTGACAAAGAAAGTTCTCTATTGTCTAATTAAATATTTTTAAGATGTAATTATTGATTTTGCGTGTATGATGAATGACTGATGTTTTAGCGTGACTGGGGTTTGCATATCACTTGTATGTATATGAATGAATTCTTTTTCGTATGAGTTTGATTCGAAGGGGATTTGTTAATACACGTATAAAAAAACGTCAGCGCGTGCGCAGTTTTTAAAACGCAATGTCTGCATGGTCATTATTTATCACCGATGGTCGAAGCTCTTTGTACTATCGCAAATTCTAACCGTTCCTTATGCTTAGGTGTAACACTTTTACATTTGTGAGTGTACTTATCCTCCACACAACCTTAAAAGATCATATTAATTATTACATTTTCATTAAAATTACATGATTTAAAAAATGCAAACAGTTTTTTTTTGTCACTAAAACAACACAATACTTAAAAAAAAAACGGAAACAAAACAATAAAAACGACAAAGAGGCAAGTTCAGCTGAGCACTTTTGAGCTTAACAAAAGCTTCCTCTTAACGAGGGCACCAGTACGTATACACTCGCGAAAGCTAAAAATTTAGCATCCTCTGTATCTCGGCGTCTTTCGACTTTATAAAAATTTCAATTGTTACCATATTCGAAATTTAAATTTATCAAAACAAATAACATGTAACGTAACATAGTAATGTTATTTTAAAAAAGGTTTACATCATTTCATTATTGTATATAAAACATGAATAGTTATCTGCCCTGACCATTATTTTTTATTGATTTTCAAACAATCAACTTGTGTTATTAAACACAAGTGATTGCTTTGTCAGCGTAGAATGAAAAAAAAACTAATATTCTCGCATACATCAGCTACCTTCTAGTAACAGTTCCATAAAAATCGATCAAGCTTTTTCGCAGATTATCCGGAACGAACGCGGACATGCAGAAAGACAGATAGAAATTTAAAAAAATAAATTCTCGTTATAAATTATACATATACAAATATACATTGTTAACCGTCATAAAAAAATTGTTTTAGTCCCATGAGCTTTTGTTCAGTGTTTACTGTCACTTTCGTCTCCAGTTGGCTGGAGAACGAGAATTTTTTTCTTTTGTAATTTCCTTTTTTTTTATTAGGTTTGAATTTCGTATTACACTTTTAGTATAACAGCCAACAAATAATTGACATGTTCAAAAAAAAACTTTTGTCGTATGTCATATATGTCAAAAGTAGTGTCATAATCGTGTTTCACTTGTTTTCGTGGACGAATTCATTTGAGACGACCCTTTTTCTTGTAAACTTTCAAGTAAAGGTTATCGCTTATCAAATATTCATTTCGTCCTTTCTCTACGAGTTTCTAGGTCAAACGGATTACGGACAAATGTTGATGTTATCAGAACTCGCAAAGAATTATAATTGTTATTATAACTTCAACATTTTAACATTGTTCCAGGCAAGTTGTAGAGTTTAATTGACTTAAGTATCCGGTGAGGTTTTTATGATTTCTTTAAATAAGGTAACGGAAACAGAGCCTAGGGGCGAACCCAATATTCAATAGGTGAATTCAAAGATAATTTTCATTACTTCTCCCCTGATGAAGTACAAAGATCGATTGGCATCGAAAGGAGATATAAGCTGTTTCTAATGCTATTATATCGGTTGTTTATGAAGAAACACGATTCCTTGAAATTTTACTTTGATGTTTCGATCGCAGACTTACGAGACATGATGCTTCTTTTTCAACTGCTTCAAAAGTAATATTCGAAAAACGGTGGCTCTTAGAATAAAGTACATAAAGTTCATTAAATTTGGCATGACTATTTTTATAATATTTTCATTTAGTCATACCAGTGTCATTAGGAAAAAAGTAATTAAAAAAAGAACCACCATTTCCATTTCATGTCATTCGTCGTAACATTGCAGTCTTAGCATTTTAAAGCCTCCAGGCTGTCAGGCCGGAAAACTGTCCGTTACATTTACTTCTTTCTTGCTTTGAAAGAAATTCTGTAACCAAATGTATTATGACTTACCTCAAAGGAAACCGATTTAAATTACGAACGATTTTTTTTTTATTCTCTCTTGTAAAAAGTATTTATATAAAAGTATCTCTTACTAGGTGCTACAGTGTGATAATGGTCGACGGTACTGCGACCACCTACCAGCAACAGTAAATTGTGTTTAAAATTGCAACACTTAGCTAATGTATTTCTGCTTGAATATGTTAGCTAGTAATAGAGAACTTTTGTATGAAAGACTTTGGTAATTTAGGTATACCTTCTTTTATGCGTTTATATTTTTAAACAAAGAATACGCTACAAGATATATTTTCGTGAACTTTTCGTTGTTAAGTTGACAAGTTATTTTTTTTAAAACGATATTCTAAAATCTAAACCTACTTCTAGTTTAAATTCCGAATCTGGTACTGTAGAGTCCATCGCTAATAGCAATTCAATACATAAAGATGTAGAGAAACTAAAGAGTTTCTTATATTATTTTTTATTAAATTTGCTTGTATACTATTAGTAAGACATTATGTTCTGATCTAAAAGGTACTCAGATCGTTAGATAAATTACGTCCTGCATAGACGCTGTATCAAATAAATAATTCTTACTCTACTCCAACGTGAACTAAGTATAACGTTAAAACAGACCCAGTGCTTACGGTGTCGAGTAAAGGAATAAATTAAAATCAAGTATACCACACTACATTATTAAATGTTTTATTTAAGTCTAAGTATTGTGTCCTTGATAGATATCTTTGAGCGTGATTGAAATAATCACAAAATTCGAAGACGAGATAAAGCCGAGCGTCTGGACTGAGTTATATTAACCGCTTACTAATAAATGTTTAAGTTTTTATGAAAGGTTAAATGTTTACCTAACATACCGTTTTACTTATGAAGGGTCGGTATAATATGAACTACTCTGTTATACATCTCTGTCAGCCGTCATATCTGAATTTACATCTTTCTTACGAACATTATTCTTCACACAATCAACCGACACTTTGTTCCTCCTCCACCACATTCAAACTCATCACCTTCTTGTTTATTTGCTCATCATCTATTCGTATAACATGTCATAACATATTGGCATATCATAACTATAATACGGATAAAATTGAATGTGTATCATAGGTTGATGATTGTTTTTAATTTCGCGCGGATGAATTCGCTAGTACAAGTATTTTGTTTAAAAATAAAATGAACTTTAATAAACAAATGAATATTGCGTAAAATTAATAGCTTAATACGTTATACATTATAACGAGTTCTGATCAGTTTTAAGTGAAAAACGTGTATTACGTAATTCCACGTTCGTATTGTAAATTTAATTAGTAACATCAAGTTTTGCTGCCGCGTGGTTTAATTTTAAAGGAGATGATGTAACGGAAATGTTAACAGGAGTATTAAGCTCGCTACATATATACAGACAAAACTAAACGCCAATAATCCAATGGTTTTGTGTACGGATTTCCGATCACGTGGTCGAGCGTTCGAATCCCGGCATACGACTATTTTAAACTGTACACTAGCACAAGGCTAGAGCTCAGTTGGAGTGGTAAAAGAAATATTAAACAATAAGCAAAAATCTGCTGCTGAGGGCCGGTCACATCTGTCGGGCCAGCGACGCCAGGTGGGGCAGGAAATTGCTGGAGTGGCCAAAGTTTAGTACTTTTTATTGTTGGGAATATAGTACTCAAGACTTTCGAACGAAAAAATTACAAAGTCCAGCTAAGTTATCCAGTTTATGTAAGCGCTCGATGTAAAAGAATTTGTAGAGATAATTGTGGAAGAACTTAGTTGTGTTTACTTAAATTGATTAATAACATAAATCAAACTTATAATAATGTATTTCGAGTTTGTATATTTCTCTCGTACTTGGATTCCATTAAAGAATGTAGACCTACTGGCTATCTTTACTGACTACTATCTAAACTGTAATTATAAAACGGCTAAAACTCACTCATCCGGTATCAGCACCGACTAGTTTCTTGGCCTCCGGGGGCTCAACGGTGAACCACGTGCCGCGATCACGAAATAATACCAATCCCATTTTCCCAGAAGAAAAGACCCCGTAAGGCTCGAAACTAGTCAGTGCTGATACCAGATGTAAACGTGTGTTAGGCGTTTTCTTATTATTTTTAGCTTACAATGTCTCACAAAAGTTCAAATATTGTAGTTTGACTTCTATCTACTATAGGATTATAAGTAAAATAAAACAAATGAATTAATAACCTCTTGTTTGAATTTGTAAAAGTAACGGGAAGTGACAGTAACAGGCTCTAATACGGTAAAAAATATTCAATGAGAGACTTTATCCCGTTTGCAACTGAATTGATTATCTCAGAATGTAATTATCAACGGCGTTCATCGATCTTTTTATCGTTCATTACCTTGAGGGACTTTTTTACTCTTGAAGTACATCGTATTGACAAAGGATTTGAATTTCGAACAGTTTCTTTATATAATACCAACCGACAGATTTCATCACATTCATTGCTCGGAAAGCAGACCTACAATTGTAATAAATCAAATTTACATGCTCATTTAAGTAATTACATTATATTTAGAATTGTTACAGTATAGCAAGCAGACTTACATCTAAAATTAATAAAAACATTTTTTTTCAAAGCGTTAAATTTTAAATCCTTTAAAAAGTAGCACTCAAAGATTTATGTGGTGGTTATTAATGAATTGGATCGCGTCCAAATGTTTTTGGCAGTTGTATAATAGCAATATTCTCATTAAAATTCATAATACTTATGACGTACCTCGTATGAAAATAAAAATTGTAAGAAAATCGATAACCGTTAATAAAATGAGTCGATTCATACGTCGTAGTGCCGAACTAGCGTGAGGATTATGGATATATTTTGTAATATTTAAGAAACACTTGAATTAAGACTGTAATCTCAGACGAGAACGTTTGTTTTCTTTTTTTTTTTCGCTTGTCCGCACAAACGACAGAGCCGTGCCTTTGAAATATAACAAGGATGAGGTGCAAAACGCACTCGACACTTGAACCGATAGCATCTTTAATCTTGGCACCTTTTTAAGCGGTTTATAAATAGAGAGTCGGGAACGCTTTGTGAGATGAAATGAGACCAGCGGAAGATAAGAATCTTGAGTGTGCTGCGAGCTGCGAGCTGCGAGCTGCGAGCGTGCGGTAAGCCGCGTGCCTGTCAGCAACTAAGATCTATTGCGCTTTTCATTATACAGGGAGGCGGAGATAAACGTTTTTGTTACGTAACTAATATACGACAATGTAAAGCTATTCTGCCGGTGATTATTTCAAATTTCAACTTACTCAAGTGAATTGTTATTGACCGATAAAAATGGTTTTTAGATTGCTCTGAAGATATTTTTATTTAACTTGAAATACACAGCGGTAACTCCAAATAGGTGTACAAAATATACAAAACTGTATTATATAAATGGAATGAATATATAAGAAAGCAATTAAAAGACTCATTAATTATAGGACACGATAAAAAATACTTTGATAAGTTCTTATTCATCTTACCCGACAAAGTAACTTCGCGCAGAGGTATTGTTACAACTGTGGTCCGAGCTTTATACAATATCCTATTTCAAGTAATTAGCTGCCGGATAACTTCTGCTAATTACACAGAAGACGGATCGAGTGGTCTAGAATGTAACGCAATTTAACGTCTTTTATCTATTAAGAATGCTTTTTAGTATTACTATAGCTCTTGGAATCGTAGTTTAGTGTTGATACTATAACAAAAACAAACTGAATTATTTTTATATGATTTGGGTGACTTGATATGTAAATTTGCTTTGTAAAAAAGTGAATTCGATAGTTATTGTATTGTTCGAGTATTTCTAGTTTAAGTGAACATTTTTATATACTATTTATAAAACGGCTTAACTCACGTGTAAATCGGTGTCGGTGCCGACTAGTTTCGAGCCTATCGGGGACTCTTCTTCAGTCGCTCACTGACATTGGACATTTTTATAATGAATTACTCTTGGCGGGTAATTTCAATGGCGTGACTTCGAAATCAAAATATTTCAAAATGCCAGCACTCGGAGTTGTTAAGTGATCACTAGGAAATCTCTTAGTGTAGTTAGTATGGAAAGCGTATACTCATGGACCGCATAACGTAACCATTACTCCAATCTTGTTTAAGCCAACGAAAATTACAGAATGTGCCTGGCAGACCGGTCAACTTGACTGATTAGAAACTACACAATCTTTGATCGGGATTAAATGAAACAATAATAAATTTGAATAAACGTTTATTTTGTAAAGTAATAACTAAGATACGTAGCAATAAATTTGCTCGGGTCGCTCCTGTCACACACCTTCCATACGTGCAATCAGTCCGCCAGTCGCCCGCCCGCGCGCCCGCGCCCGAGCCTCCTCCAAAATACAAGAGACCATCGAAACTTCACGTGTAGACTAATTAAGAAAACTGTGCACTTTATACATGCGAATAGTTTGAAGCGGGAGACCTCTGCCCACTAGTTATTTATAATACTTGCACTTTTTGAGACAACGGTACTAAATATAATAAACACAAGTCACCATCTATTTATTATTGCTTGTTTATGGTTATACGTCACTTGACTTTTAAAAATCATAGTGTCAAAAAAACATAGTATTTTTCATTGTAAATATTCCAATAATACACCGTTAAAAGAAAAGGGAAATTTAAAAAAAAAACAATTTTTATTTTTATTACGAAAACTATTTAAAATTATTGAAAATAATTGCTTTCCTAATATGGCAATACAAATTAAATCCATTACCTAAAGTCAATATTAAAAAAAAACATATGAAATGAAGCATTCGGCATTATCCAATAGTTTTCAATTCTAGTCCTAAACATTTGGATGCAATATTTAAAGTTTTCTCAAAATTGGTATTATTTATTCATGACTATAGTATTTACGAGATTTCAAGCAATTATAAATAGGTGACGTCCTGTTGACTATAGGAAATGACCTTGAAGATACTAGATTTGGTGTCGGACCTTACAAGTAGCCGTGACGGCGGTAACTACGACACTACGCAAGACATATTCTACACGTTTAATTTAAATCATCTAAATTTCTTTGTATTCTCCAGCTAATTGTTTAAAACTAATAATATCTCACATGTAATATCGTCATACGAGTTTTTTTTTTAATTTTTTTATAATCTACAAGAAATTTTCGTATTGGACACGGTTATATAATCAAAGCTATATATCAAAATATTGTAAGAGTGCATTTATTAAATAGCCACCCTAAACATTTTCCGTACAAGCAGACAAGTAAAACTATAAACTCTTATGACAATGTCACGTTAGCTACAACAGTTAATTATTGCTGTATTTACAAAAAAAACAAGTCTAGCAACATAAACATTAAGTCCAATACTAAGATGAACGAACGGAATTGGTCTAAGAATTAAATAAACGCTACGTATCACGTATTATGCTACAATTAAATAAATAAATAATTTTTTTTTATCTAATCTACCTAAACTTGAAGAGAATTGTTGCAAAATACTGACAGTAACATTTAAAAAATAGAAAAAAAAAAAACGTAAATATATCGCCAGTGGAGGAACGTGTTTTTAACAAAATTTTCATTTTAGAAAATTTTTACAGCGAACAATGCGATATCGACACATTTCGGTTGTAGGTAACCATTATAGTAACAAAATCGACTCGTTTAACATTAAATGGTTTCGATGCCGGTGGTTTGTCTATTGCTGAGTACAAATTTGGAGGTTAGTTTGTCGTTTAGAGTACGCAGAACTCGTCGAGTAGATTCTTGAGCTCCTTGTTGTGTGCGGCCTTGGAGCCGGTGGCGGGCGACGCGGCGGTCGCGCGCCCGTTGTAGCTGTAGCATTGTACAAACATACTTAATTAATTTGTAAAACACATTCCATAGCAATGTTTGGTTAGACCACAAAAATATTAGGACTTTAGATTTCAGGGTCCCAGGTTCCTCAACTATATAGAAGGAATCTATTAACGGGACCCATATGTAGTAAGCATTATCTAAGAAATGTGGAGTCGCAACATAAATAACGTATAAAAAATCACTATTTTTATAATTACAATATAGTAAAATAAACGGTGGTAAAATAGAATGGTGCTAATACAATATAGCTATTAAATACTCACAGCCAGCCCCATTATTGAAAAGCAACAGAACATAAAAGCATGGTGAATAAAAGTCCAAAATCGTTCGCTACAATGGATCTCACCTAATGAGCCTGGGCACCGATTCAGTGGTCCCTTCAGTTTGTGGGGCTGGCTGTGACTTCCCAAGCAGTTGGCTTAGCCAACTCCCCCCTTGCGATTGGGACTTTGCCCTGCAACCAATTGGCGATGAGTTAAGCCCACAGCACACAATTTAATTCATTTCTCCCCAACTTTGTTTCAGGCTTTTATCCAACAGTGAGCAGACAAGGGCGATGACGATGAACTTAGTTTATCAAAAACTATCAAATGAAATACTGTGAAAGTTCATAAGTCTAGATATGTTATGTGTAACTATGTGAAACGTAGCGGACCTGATCTGCTTGTGGTTCTGCAGCATGGTGCGGAAGCGCGGCTCGACGTAGCTCCAGGCGCCCATGTTCTTGTGCTCCTCCTGGCTCCACACCAGCTGCGCGTTCGGGTACTTCGCCACCTCCGCCTTGATCAAGTCGTACGGGAACGGGGAGATCTGTTCCACTCTACAACACAGAATATAAAATTTATGACACAATGTAATTTATTCAAATAGTTTACATGTATTTTTTTTATTACTAAAGCAAATCATTTTAGCGATCTTCTGTAAAACTTTACTAGTCTAAAGTTTGTTACAGCGCTGAAACAGTCAGTGAGACTCACCTGGCAATAGCGATGTCCTTGTCGAGTCCCCGCTCGCGCCTCTCCTTCAGCATGTCGTAGTAGACGCGGCCCGAGCAGAACGCCAGCTTGCGCACGTTCTGTGGATTCTCAGCGGCCGGTCCTTCTTCAGGGATCACTCTGGAATCAAAAATAGTACAAGAAAGTTATTTAACAGTACAACAAGTATTATTCAGTACGATTAGTTTATCAGTGTCTACTACACAAGCCGTCTGTAATACGAACTGTACAGACTCATTTTGTAGTTACTTACTTTACTGACGCAACAACCAAAAATCGGTGTTGGCCTCATATTTTAGTTAATAAAACATTTTTTTTACACCTTTTTTTACATTTTGTAATCATCTAAAGTTCCCAACGTTTTTTTACAAGTCAACTATGAATCAAACATTTCATTTCTCATGTCGGAAAGAAGCATATAATCTGTCTGCCGAGTATTATAATTTGCAATTCGCAAATCGCAAAATTATACTGACCTCTTGAAAGCCGTGCCCTCGTTCATGTCATCGAAGGTGGACTTGCACTCGGGGTGGCGCAGCAGCGACTTTGGGGTCATCAGTATGAGCGGCTTGCGGAAGGGCAGCGCGATCTGACGCCGCAGGATGTGGTAGTAGGACGCTGGCGTCGAGCAGTTCGCCACAATCCAGTTGCTGTCGTGCAACTGACGAACTGTACAAAGTTAAAATTAAAAAGAGTCAGAACATTTTTATATTTAACAAGATTTTTTTTTCTTTAATAATTTATACCGCATTGATATTTTCTTATGTCATCATATTTACGATTCGATAATACTGATAATCTATACGCACACTATCGAAGCTAAGCACATTAGGTGTTGTGTACAAAGTCTTAACATAATCCTATTTTTACTCATAGCTAAAATACTCAGAACTTTATAGAGGACTTTATCGAATAAGGAATAATCAACTTTATTTTATCACGTTAAATTATAATTTACAATGCACTTTCTTAAATGATAAAGTACGTATAATTGTTTACACTCATAATGACTAAGTGACTTGACCCCAATTTGATACAAATAGTGATATAACCGTAATCTTAATCCACACTTATGGAATTAAACTTTTAATAGCTCTTTATGAGAGACTTAAGTGCTAATATAATACATTTTGTTTACATTCATGTATATAGCCATAAGGTTTATTATGTACTAAACTGTAATAAAACCATATTTATGGTACTGTAGACAAAAAGATTAATATATGCACTTACCCTCATAGTCGGGACTCTCCGGGGGCATGTAGTCTGGGTCGTCAGAGCTCATCTGCAGGAACCGCTCCAGGCGGGCTGATGAATGTTCCGGACCCTACGAAAAATCAAATAATTCATAGTTAATTCGGGGAAGATTTTGCAATGTGTTGAACCTAATTATTATATAGTTTTACTCAATTACCATGCCCTCCATGCCGTGCGGCTGCAACAGCACGATGCCGGACTGGCGCACCCACTTGGCCTGGCCGCTGGAGATGAACTGGTCGATAATGCACTGTGCCACGTTATTGAAATCGCCGAACTGAGCCTCCCACAGCACCAATGCATTGGGGTTGGTCACGGAATAACCGACTTCGAAGCCGAGCACACCTGAAAATACAAAACAGTTTTTTTTTTACATTATCGGCTACTGGTTGCAAGTATATCCTTTAATTTAATATCACATTGTTAGGACATCAAAGTTAGAATAGCAATTGCTAGAAGCTATAAGGTAAACTGACCGTATTCCGAGAGCGAGCTGTTGCAGACGGTGTAGGGCGCCTGGTCGGGGTAGAGGTGCGCCAGCGCGCAGTACGTCGCCTTGTCTACCTTCTGGTGGTGCAGCACGTGATGCCTACACATTAACAACAATATAACAAGAACGGTCGCAAATGTGAAATCGAAATCTTTTACAGTAAAAAAGAAACAAAGTAAAATAAATACTAGCATAATCTCATCTTAAAATGTATCTCACCTGTGTGAGAACGTGCCTCTCTCAACATCTTCACCAGACAGTCTGACGTGGATGCCTTCCTTCAGCAGTGAGCCAAAGGCCATAGCCTCTGCGAGCGCCCAGTCCACAGTGCGGTTCTCGACCATCTCCATACGGGACTTGAGGATACGCAGCAGACCCTTGTGGATTTCGAACTCGGCAGCGTTTGGCGGCGGAGATGAGAAGCGCTTGCCGATGTGAACCAGGGTCTCCTCTACAACTCCAGTTGGGGACATCTGAAACACATCAAATACATCGAATATGTAATAGCATAACAGTTAACATGCCGTAGATTTGGTACTAATAAAAATAATACTAAAACATAAGTTTTAATTAGAGTAACAGTATAAAGTTTGTAGTTTAACCCACTAAGGGAACACTCTTACGTATATTTTGCTTGGTGAAATCAGTACCGAGGGACAGCTTAAACGACTGAGTTTTGCAGTTTATTAACTCTACCTTAAGCGGGTCCTTGCCCTCGAAGAAGCCGGACCAGGGCGAGTCGAGCCAGTCCTTGTATTTGATATGCGTCTCTTGTTTGGCCTGGTTGTAGGCGTCCTCGCAGATTTTGTCGTACTTGTCCCTTACGTCCTTCACCTCCTCCGCGGTTACGACGCCCTCCGTTATGAGCTGGTCGGCATATTTCTCCAAGACTACAAATCGAAATATATTTTTTATACCATTGTAAAATTATACTTTGACAAAGTTCCAGTCCTAAAAAGTTTGGCATAATCTTATTAAGACATGGAGATTATAGCTTTGTCGTAGAGTTGTCGTAAATATAAAATAATTTAGATCACTTAACATGCTGGCAAGAGCCGGCTTATTGCTCTACACAAAACAACAAAAGCTTTAAAAAGAGTTATTTAAGACTGGGCCATCTATTATCACACATTGTAAAACAATATTTACCTGGCTTGGTCTTTCTGATCTTCTGGTACATGAGAGGCTGGGTAAACATTGGCTCGTCGACCTCGTTGTGTCCGTTGCGGCGGTAAGAGACGATGTCAATGACGACGTCCTTGTGGAAGGTGGCGCGCCACTCGGCCGCCACGTTGCACACGTGCATCACCGCTTCCGGATTGTCGCTGTTCACGTGGAAGATTGGCGCGTTCACCACGCGAGCAACGTCTGGATATTGAAGTATACAAATTATTAGTTATAATCTCCTTTAAATTATTTTATTATAACAATTTAATTAAGTGAAATATCTTATTAGCAGTTTTACTTCTTTACAAAAATAAATATGTTGCTAGGTGCGATCAAAAATGTACTTTATTTACCTGTACAGTAGGCGGAAGATCGCGAATGCCTAGGGTCGGTAGTGAAACCGATCTGGTTGTTGACGACGATGTGTACGGTGCCGTGCGTGGTGTAGGCGGGCAGGTCCGACAAGTGCATCGTCTCGAACACCACGCCCTGGCCGGCGAACGCCGCGTCGCCGTGCAGCAGTATCGACATCACCTGAACAACACAAACAACGTGTAAATGAAACTTTGTTACACACGTATAAAAAAAAAGGACAAAATATGCAGTCTGATTTTTTTCTTAGGCATGTTCAAATGTCAATATGTTAAATAATAAAGTATTTAAAGTCCATATATACGAACAAATAAAAGTTATTCAAAGAATTCCAGTCCAAGAAATATATTCTTTTCGTAAAGTATTACAACTTTTTTGTTAATTTAATTATATTTCTTTCCTACGCCAACTGAGCTTTAGGCTCGTGCTAGCATATGTACTAACTACTAAGACAATAGTTGAATGGCGGAATTCGAACTCTCGACCACGTGATCGGAAATCTGTACCCTTAACCATTAGGCTATTGGCTTACCTTTTTGCCTTCATTGTCGCCCCTGTAGAACTGCTCGGCTCTGGTCTTGCCCTGCACCACGGGGTCGACAGCCTCCAGGTGAGATGGGTTGGCACACACGGCGAGACGGATGTTTTTGTTGGTAACACGGTTCAGGCGCTCGATGTACGTACCCAAATGATATTTCACGTCACCAGAACCCTTTTAATAAAAAAAAAATATTATAACAAAAGATTTTCTAGAATGGTCTCAAAACACAATTTACACATGGAAAGGAAGGACCATACTAAATGTGTTATTTAATCTGTGCAATGAATGTCACGTGATTGTTATTTTGGAATATCAAAGAATAATTTATGATAAAAATAAGTGGCCTACGTCATCTTCAGCCTCGAGTCCAGCGAACTGAGTGAACAACTGGTGGAGAGGTTTGCGACACACGTTGGCCAGCACGTTGAGACGACCTGGTAAATAATATTGTTAGAAATAGACAATACATTAAAAATTAACTTTACTAAATTACAAGGTTATTAAACAGATATGTATGATACCTTACGCGATAAAATAGTACATCATCATCATTCACTATACTACCCCACTCCGAGTCACATCGGAGATTATCCTATCATTAGGGGTGGCTAGGCCACAGACAACCACGCTTGCCCAGTGCGGGTTTGATAAAATCAATTATTATTAATTATGGCAAACATATCGAACCTCTGTGCGGCATGCCCATAATGATAGATTCAACTCCAAGCTTCGTGGATACATCGATGACCTGCTTCATAGCAGGAATGAGGATCTCGCATCCTTCTAGACCGAAGCGTTTCTCTGATGACCATTTCTTTGCCAAGAAGTTTTCAAAACTGGAAGGAACAAAAATACACTTTCTTTACATTTGAAAAAGATAAATGTTAATAGTTGTTGACAAAAGACACATTGTAGGATCCCTGATAAGTCAAAAAAAATTAACTAAAAGAAGTGTGATGATTAATGTTGTGGCGAAGTGTTTATCATCTTTTTAACAAATTTTATATCCTCGTATCGTCTTTTATTACTGTCCTCATCATCATCATCATCATCATAATTATTATCAACCTAATGTAGTCCACTGCTAAACCTCCCCCATCAATTGTCACAAATTATTGATTTAGACGCAATATCATTGCGTCTAAATCAAACAACAAAAGTACTTAATAAAAGCCTTCTGTGTATGAATCTTTGAAGATTGTTTTATAATACGGACACTAATTGACGTTTATTTTAAATAATACGGTCAATAGCTTATATTGTATCCCAATATAAATAGCCTTATGTTAAAGGGAAAGTTTGTTTGGCTACCAAACCGATAACAACGTGCCAAAAATTTAATGAACCGTTTGCCAGGTCACCACTAACACTCACGGCGAGAACAATCGACGTTTCTTTTTAGGCAACAAACATACTGCGTTGTAAGACTTTAATTTGTAAGAACATTTAGCAACATTTCCTTTTCATACAGTCCGTCCTGTTTCGCAAAAGCATTTTTTCTCATTTATTCTTAGTTGTGTTAGATCAGAGGCCGTCAAAGTGCGGCTCTTTGTACTCTTGAGTGTGGCTCTGGCACAACACTGCTACGGGCTTGCCCGGCCCGGACCAGGTCGCATTGCAAACATTCTTGTCACCAGTGTTTGAAGTTTATCGTATATACAAATCGCAGGCGGTTTACAAAGTTTCCTTCCTCAAAGTTTTTACATTTATTCATCCAACTGCCCGTCAGATTCCCTCTTGTTTTTTTTTCCAATTTAATTTGCATATTTGGTTATTTGTCTAAAAGTTTGCCGATCACTGTCTTAGACGATCTTTTTATGCCTTATTTTTAAATAGTATTTTCGTTATTTTAAAACTTGAAATTCTATATAAGATGTATTACGAAGCCTAATATTTTGTTTTTACTTGTAGCCCTAGAGTATATATATATATATATATACAGTTCGTGTAATACTCATCAATTCAATTATTATAATTAGGAATACTATTTATCAATTTACAATGGCACAGTAAACTCAATTCGTCTCAATCTACCGAATAATTTACCTTCAAGGGCAATAAGTTAAGAAGTTGTTGTAAAAAAATATGTAACAAAACAAACAAAGATTACGATAATCAGTTTGATAAATAACCTTAATCAATATTATTTTGTTTTGTTAAAACAAAAGTTGTTTATTGTTTTCTTTTCGAACCTAAGCGAAATTTACTATGCGGAAGTTAACAGTCAAATCTTCGCAACAATTTTGACTAACTATAGCTCAGACTACCGTCACACATATGGATGTCCCTGTATTATTACAACGTGGTTGATAGATGCCAAAATAACATAAATAACGATACGATAAACTAGATGGGGAATCCCCATAAGAAAAAACCCAGTTTAAATTACAATAACAAATAACAATTATAATCACCATTAAATTTAAATTTATTTGCTTGTTTTGTCGTCACTTACAGAGCAGAAAACAATGTTTTCCTTTAATATATTCACTGTAAAGACCATTGTTTTCACCATAAGACTTTTATCATAGATAGCCAGTCATATCGGGCCAGTGTTACAAACTAAACAAACACGCCATATTAACCAAACAACGTATTATCATGTGCAGACACTAAACTATTAGCGCGACATATCTAATCTGAAAGGGAAACAACAGTGTACGCGACACTGACACCTGACGTATCTATCAAATAACCGTGACATTGTCATGTACGAAAATCTGATCAATTGTATCTAATCTATATAAACCAATGTCACAAATAACTGATAATGTTTGAAATTGATAGATTATTCTATTACATTTTAAAAATTGGGACTGCAGAACTATATCGGTGCAGTTCGAACGATAGACCATAGAGCTTAAGATAAAAGTTCTTAGCGAGTGTCTTCTGCTGTTAACATCCTAATGGTAATTAAAAACATTACTCAGTCAATGTAATGAAAACAGAATAAATAGATCCCTTACCCGGTTGATCTGGTGAGACGGGCAAGGATCAATCGCTTCTGGTCGGGGCTCATCTTGGTGACATTGGGTGGCTCCATGCGCTGTCGTATCCAGTTGCATTGTTCCAAAGAGTTGATGAACATGAACTCAATACCGATGTTGTTGCAGTAAGCTTCTTCTAGTCGGTTCAGGATTTCTCTAAAAACGACCAATAAAATATATCAGAATTTAATACCGACATATATGGCCTAAACAGATTTATATCTTAACTGTAAATAGACAGTGTGGGATCTAAAAAAAACCAAGTTAAGTTGGACATATGAGTCAACAATAGGGTACATTTACTTCAGTTCATTCACACGTGACCATACAGTCAGTTACTGAATATTGCGCGTCCATATTGACTCACAATGAAAGACAAACATTGCCGAGTTCCAGTCAAAACACGGTGCAAGAATCTTGGATATCATGTCGTACAAAAATATATGACATTAACACAGGCTCGTGTAGCTGTATGTTCGACAAGATAACATAAATATGCGTCGTTCTTAGTGCTTCGAGAAAACAATAAATTTAGTCGTTTATTTCTCTAGCGACCTCGGCACACTTGTCTAGATTGATATCTTCCACTTTCTCACACTTCACGTGATCACATTTTAATGTTATCTTATATGGTGCACTTTGATAACATAGGATATTTGAATTATGCTCAATGTTTGGATAAATTTGTTTAAAAAAAACTTATTAGAATGGCGAGAGAACGAATAAGTCACACCTAAATCATGATTGCACACGTCTTAATTACTACTGAAAGAACTTACCTGAGTGGCAAAGCCTTTTCTTTTTCTCCGATAAAAGTAGTCGAAGGGAGTTTAAAAACTCTGTCCATATCGGCTTCATCTAAAACATATAGTGTTTTATAAGAGCACGAAGGTCCAAGAAGAGTATAACCATAGGAAACTTAGAACAACAATGGAGCCAAAAATAGAACAAGCACATAAAAAGCGGCAAGGTCGAAGTACATGTATCATATCCCTTTACTAGCATACGAAATGGGAAATCATGATATTAAAGTAACCACTAACGAATATACCTTAAGAACTAAAACACAACCCCTGTACAACTTAACAACCATTACATGTAATATAACAGCGTTATACGTAATTGTTACTGTTCAAAGTCCATTTGTGTGAAAAAAGGAGCCATGATACAGATTGATGTGTTGACGAAACAATTCTCTGGCCGTGGCCCAAGATCGGCCGAGAAACTTCTTGTCAAGGCCGGCGCCTGTTAAAACCGTATCTCGTCCATAACATACAAGTATAAATATATAAATAAAATATGAACCCATACAATAATATTTCAACCTAATAAATATAATATTTGACATGCTTTAGAAATTAATTGATGTAAAACGTTGAGTCATGCAGAACGAAATTGAGATATGAATGTTACCACATGATGACGTCATGCAAAACGTAGGAATACATGATATACACAGTTAATGGCGTGCGAGCCCAAGGTCTTGTGCAATACGTCACTTCAATACTCTGTAGTTATGGTCTCGGTGGTAAATTAAAAAAAAATAATGCAACAAAAAATAAATGAAGGCTGCCAACGCTTTTTAGATTCACAATTCCGTCACAATTAAGCATACGAACGTCAAATATTTTTCTCCTCGATAAGGAAAAAATCGAAATGAGTTTCATACGTATGTGTAATAAGGAAAATCATAGCACGTAATTACGTTGAATTGAACACTCGCGGCCTGCGCTACTCAACCTAATTAGATATTAACCTTTGGATATTATAACAGGCATTCGTATGAAGTCAGAACTATTCCAAAACGTTAGGGTTGGCAATTTCATCTACACAGTTACTTTCTTCATCTCTCCAAACTTTGACGAACCTTTTTCGAATTGAACATTTTGTAAAGACATTTTAGATGTCAAATTGCTATGTTCCTGACATGTTATAAATTGTGATACTAAAGAAATAACTGGCAGCCTTTAAGTACTGTAAGTGTAATCTAAGTAATTCGGAGAGGACTAATAGAGCCATAACTACACGTGGCGTCCGAGCGAGCGGCCGGGGAGTCGCTGCTTACCAAACCTGTAGCTGCTGTGAATCACCTCCCGCGGGTTTTTATCAGCCAATTCGTGGTTTGCTATTTCCAATGGGTCGAGTTTCGCTATATGATGTCCTCGGATCTGTTGTTTTTTAGTTTATACTTAGTATGCGGAAGAAAACTAAAATCGTGTTACGTGTTAGACTTTCAAGAATAGAAAGACAAAACAAGCGTAAATAAATAAAAAAAATATTTGGGAAAAATTAAAAGAATATTAATGTCTCGAATTTGAAATTTTAGTTGTTATCTTGGAAAAAAAATCACATTTATTCTAGTCGGAAGAATTTACAAAATATTTTTTTCAAGCGTTGTTATCAAATACGTTTGTAAGTAAATATAAATTACCATATAAAAAACCTTATTTTTATTCTAGTCCTATATATAAAAAGCTTGTAATATCAATGTATGGGTATGTTTGTTCGTAAATCGTGTAGTGTATGGATGCTACTTATAACATATATCTTACAATGTTTTTGTATTAAACAATGAATACAATTGCGATGTTAGTGACACGATAAAATACATAAATAATTATTAACAAATATATTCAAACTTGTTATTGTAAAGGGGTACAAATTATTTTCATACTTTATAATCCTATCATTTCTACTTTGTATTACCGAACTCTAACATATAAGAAAATATTCCGCATATAAATACGATATTAGTACTGAAGTCATGTTTAAAAAACATTTCATCAATCATATGACATTTCCCATTTTTTGTAATTTGTCACTGTTAGCAATTGCATTACGATTGTCATGTCTTTATCAATAAATGATAGCATGATAAATACCAACCATATATTACTTCGTCACTAAGTTAAAAACACCACTTTATCCCTAAATTATTAACCTTATTCAATTCTAGTAAAGGAATATGATTAATTCGGCGTTAGTAAATATAAATCGTACATATATACAAGCAAAATTAAATTATATTGATTAAAACTTTGTGAACACTACATTCTAATGAATTTGTTACTTCAATAATTAAGATATTTGATGTCAAAATGTCAATAATGACCGTATATCTCAAAAAGCTAGTCTCAAATTTAACATCAATTTGTTCTATTGACAGAGTGTTTTAATTTTATAATTTGTAAAGAAATAGTTGATAAATTCACAGTTGAATTCAAACCATTCAACTGTATTATATTTAAAAAAATTGCTTGTTCATACAAAATTAATGTCCCAAGCACCATACAATGGATCTGTAGGTAAAAACAGTGGAATTACTTTCTAATCTACGACCAAACACCACAAGGAAGCTGTACTATAAACTACCAACAGCATCGCAGTGACAATCGACCGCCGGACTCTTGAAACATCTCACATTCAGAGAGAAAGTAACTTGTGCATCCAAAGCCTACGCCGACCAATTTAGAAAAAGATATTGAAAATAATAATGACATTACACAAAAAATACCTTTTTTAAACCCAATTTTAAACAACTATTTATTATAATTCGTAAACGCCATCAACCCATTTTACAACTGACGGTATTGAAATTTGAAATTCATCCCTGAACATAACCAACAGAAATTAAGATTTGGAAAGCTCCAGTCGTACCCAATGTTCGGAATATAGTACAATTTTGAAATAGCCTAATATAACCCTGAAGGGCAATAGGTGTCATACCGAATCGCACGTGTTGTCTAATGACGGCCTCGGTGGCGAAGGCGCGGAGGCCGCCGTGCCACTCGCCGCTCGAGATCGGGTCCCCGGTCACGATGCCCAGGGGATCGAGTCGAGCCACCAGATGGCCCCGAGACTGATTTGCGGGAACATTCCAAAAAAGATTTACCCAAAACTCAACAGACCGCCAATTTTGCAACTGCTTTTAATCGACAACAGTCAACGCAACGCTGACTTGTTTTGTTTACTCGAAAACAGTCGGCACCTCTTGGCGACTTACCCTTATGTTAGTAATCAATTACATTTAAAATAATAGGCATATTATATTTGTTATTTTATAAACTTAGATAAAATTAATGGCTAATTTGGTAATAAACTGTAAATAATACAAATAGATAAAGGAAAGAAATTCAGCGTGAGAGTTGAGACTAGCAATTTTTCAAATCGGTCCGTTAGTATCGAAACTCGTATGAATGATGAAAATAATTTTAAGTGATTATTTATGATTCATGAACATTTCATGTTTAACAGCTACGCTACTTTGAACAGCTACTGCAAACAAATTAGTTTAATTCTTATGTCAATATTATCACATACATGCGCAGTCTCAGACACCCGGTTGCTTCCCAGTTATTATTTATGAAGCTCTCAATATGTCATTACAGGGATACGAGTACAATACTTGATATATCGTTCATTTGTATTCATTCAAAATGTATGCAATAATATCGTTTTGTATCAAAACGCAACACGCGACACGCAACGTAACAGTGAAATGTCTGTACACAACATCGGAATGCGTCATCACCGTACAAACTTTACCCATAAAAATAGGTTGATTTGTAAAATAATTTTATCTAAGTGAAGTGATTTAAAGTTAAAGAAATTTTCACTATTATTTTAAATATATTCTATCTTAAATTATTTTGCTTGTCATAATTTACTATTGTCCGGGAAACAAAAGAACGGACTTAGAATACAGCTGTCGTATTGAAATGTCAAGCGATTGGTATCTCGACTGTTATTATGGCGCTCCATCGAGGGTGGCGACGAGCGCTCACTCTACAGATAACTCGGTCAGTCAATACGATGACGACGCAAACCTTTGGGGCGTTATCAAACGATTGTACTCGTCACATCTCTTGCTCGAGGTTCCGTAGGTTCCGCGTACCGAAATTGAAATATTTCCTCATGATGAGCTCGGAGCTTGGGGCGCGCATGCCCAGCTCGGGCAGGTTGGCCGTGGTGATGCCGAGGGGGTCCACGTCCGCCGCCAAGTGACCGCGAGCCTGCCACGCAACCCCCACCACATCTTTTACCCACAACTATCTCACTGTACGACCTGGCGACTGCTACACCGACTAGCCACGACTGAAGCATCGATAATTCAATTCATCTTAATCTTAATATGGTCAGAGTCGAAATAAAAATAACTAAATACTTGGCTGTCCAGAAAGCTTTCAAATACACGTAAGCAAAAAGGACTGATTCAATCTGGTGGTAAGAAGCTAGAATATTTGTGACGCATGATTCTGATGAACAAAACCAGTTCCAACTAGCGCATAATACTGCTTTGAATTTAAAATACACAAGGAAATATGTTCTTGTCTAAGGGGAATTACATATTTAACCCAAATTTTAAGGAAATCCGACTAAAAAATGTAATATAATGTTCGTAAAATATAAGATTATTAATACAAGATTTAATTACTATAATGGTGAATCCCCGAAAACGAAAATTTGATTATTTATATTGACAAACATTACATTATAAACAATTTTAAACATATTTTTTCTGAGAAGCATATCATATTGCTAATAAATAGGATAATAGATTTTTTTGCTTTGCTTCGTAATAGAAGTGTCGCCGGGTCGTACAGCAATAAACTCTAATGTATAGTAAAACATCACATTGTCAAATAATTCTAACATGTTAATTTTCACGACTACCTTCAACCAAATTCAATGCCGTAGTTATATCAATGACTTGACATCCTTTTAAAGAACTAACTTATGGAATTTGTAGGAATGCAGTAGGACATTTGCTTAGTAATTGTGGAAATTTAAATTGGACGTATTATATGCGATCGATAATATAAGTACGACATTGAGTTCATATCTGTACGAGCGAGATAGCACGATACATCTTTCTCACACCCTTTGTTAAAATTGAATGACTACAAAGTAAATAGGACCAATATTCCATTCAGCACATATTATGTGCAACTCGACATTGTCCGTGCAAGTCGCCAATTATGTTAGCAATTTAAAATATACCATCTAATTCATATGTAAACCTCTTCCAACACCCCAATACGAATGACTAACAAATTTCATAAGATAACTAAACTATTAAAAAAAAACAAAAAATTTTAAGGGAAATTAAACTCATATAGGGAGACTCATACTCGTTATTAATCTTTTAGCAACTTTATACAGCTTTTAATTTCAAATAATTTCAATATCGTCTATATTAAAAACAAATACACAAAATAAATCTAGCTGTATCTAGACCATAGATATTGGCGATGGTGTATAATTACAATGACTGGCTCCATCGGCGAAACTGTGTCGGATCGAGATTAAAGAAACTGTGCAAAAAATAATAAATTGTAGCGAGTTTTCGTGTCAAGTATGATATAGTAACATTTTCACCTGGTAACTTCTGATGATCGCCTGCACCGCTAAATGGTCGTCGATGATTTTTTCATTGATGGGAGAACCTGGGGATTTTTTACACCAGTTATTAATACTGTTTACCTATAACATTCTATGTGGTGTCTACAATCAAACCTTTGTTCATTCGAAAATCTTATTTTTATGACTATTCACATAGATCTTCTATAATTCAAGAACCATCTATGCTTTTGTGCTGTTTATTATAAAAACTTTAATTAAAAACTGCTTTGAAAATTGTAATAATTATAAAGTTAATCAATCCTATAAATGAACATCACGTATTAATGATTTACGACTATTTTTGTCAAACTAGAATAAAATAAATCGATTGACAAAAAAAACGATTTTACCTGATGCGATGGAGGGCATGCCGGCGGAGGCGGGGACCAGTGACGTAAGCGGCACCTCATTCCTGGAGTACGGCGCTAAGTTAGGCGGCGGGGTGTAGGCGACGCCGGGCTGCGCGCCCGCGGTCGCATTGCGGAAGAACGCGTCCCAAGACTACACCGAATAACATTACGTAGTATTACGTAAAGAAGTTAAAGTACATCACAAATATAAAGCTGTTACGGCATTGCGACGAGATAACAACGCAGCGAATGATTACAGTTAAACTTGACGTATTAAGTTTATTATAATTCGTGTTTGTTACCTTTTTAGGCAGTATTATTTCAAGAGCGTACTTAAGTACATTTTACTATCACTAACGCTCAAAAGACATTTGTAAGGAAGGATTTTATTTACATGAATATACTAAGGATTCCCACGCTTGCCAAATACGCGATGTATATTGAAGTGTCATGCAGTACATAGAATGGTCTTATCTAGGGAACCCCCGTTTAACATGACAAGGCAGATTCAGATTACACCGAGCAATCATGATTGTAATATTTACCAATGTAACATTACGTTTTTTATTGAATATAACCTTAATCAAACAATACAGAACGAGGAAATTATAGGTATTACCCCTAAACATATCTATAACTTCCCTAAGCAGTAGCCCGGTACCGTTTTTTTTCATTCATATATGCCAAATTGTTGCTTTTATGCATACAGTTTGCTCTACCATAGAGATAAAGGGTAGTCAATCTAATTCTTTTACTGTACATTTAACTACAAAACATTTTATCCTTGACTTGTCTCGCCATGAGGTGACACAATGTGAGCATGTGTCCACTTGTTAGCGGATTAGCACCGCAGCCACAACCGAGCTGACGCAGGTAATAACTGGATACTGTTAGTGTCGGCCCGCAAATTAACCTTGCACGATTTAACAATTTCGTTTTATTTTTTTTGTCACTTTAATACTGATATTAGATTTAGAATGTATTAAAACATATTACTTATGATGACTTATCAATTATACCTGACAATCTTATAAAAATCCCAATGTATGAAGACTTTTAAAATACAAAGACAAAATATTACGCAATAAACATTACTTATATACGTACGGGATTCAACAAAATTATCTACCTATAGAAATAAATGTCAATCGAAATAGCTTTACTTAACTCAATATTTGAATTAAAAACAATAAGCGTTAATTGAGTACATAATACGATGTACCAACAACAGTAATAGAGTCTGCATAACAACTGTTATACTCGCAACTGTCACTTCAATACTTTAAATATAAACCATTTTAATAAGTAACATATTTCATGGATAACAGCAAATTTAGTAATAATTTCTATAAAACTGTTCATTGGCTTTATTAGGAGACAAAATCTTTCCGACATTCTACATATGGTTATAAATTACTTATTATTTATTTTTATTATAACACTATATACTGTACGGAAAACGATGTTTTTTTAAATCATATTGTCAATAGAAATTTAATAGGATGTCTATTTGCAGATCTATATTGTTGATATGGATGTCCAAGAATTATGTGCACAACTTTTTCTGTCATTTTATATTCATCAAATAATTTTTAACATCCTGTAATCACTCTCTTTAGATAGATGAAATTTGAACTCACCGCATGCACAGAGTTAGGGTCGGAGAGCCATGCATTGTACATAGTCTCGACATAGGCAGAGCTGGACCCATTGAGGAAAGGCTCTGCTGCTGTGGAACTCTTCAGCCTTTGGGCGTTTACTGTTACAGCAGCATTCTGTATTCAATAATTCTACATTAGTTCCGAAGCACTTAACTGTGGGTTTACACTGTTCACACACATGTTTACAAACACATCATCACTTTGTTTATCTTGTACAAAAATTACTGTATTACAAATGAAATTTTAAATGTCACAGCTGGTGCATTCAAGGATGACATACAATATTAAAAAAAAAAACAATAAGTTATTGCATCATTCAATGATAATTTATTGTTATCAATTTAGGAGGCCTGGCACTGCAAAGTTAATACGTGAAAAGATAAGCAATAAGATAAATATTCTTGAATTAACTATTTATATTTTAATAATAAGTAATGACTTGCAATTTCTCATTACACATAAAAAATGTGTTTGGGTGTTTATTTAGAACTATTGACCTAAAATCCATAATTCAGAATAGACACTAGGAAACAGGTTTAAATAACTACACATGTAGTTACTCTAAAACAAAACTTAAAAATACTTCAAATTAAAACCGTTTAAAAAAATGTTTACAAAAAATCATACAAAAAGTGTCCGATAGCAAATCTAAGTCCATAAATAGGCAAGTTATGATTAAAAACAATGTCTTGAACAATTGTACTTTTGCAGATTTGCTTTCTAATGTAAATATTATTAAACTATGATTTAAATTTACCTGTGGTTTGTTTAAAAGCCATGATGCAAATCTCTCTGTATTGCCTAATTTATTAGATGTCTGAAACACAATTCTTGCACGATGCATGTCTGTCTCTGTGTATAAACTGGATACTAAAATGGATCTGTGAACAAAATTAATCATTGTAATTTTTTGTACCACAAAATATTATACATTATATATATATTCTCAATAAGTCTGAGAATTTCCCCACCAACAAAGAAAAAGTTTTAAATTGATAACATTAATGTTTAATAAATGTTTGTACCACTGTGACCTTTTCCCAATAAAACAATTTTAGCTTCACAGGTACTCTATTTACAAAATCATCCAACAAATTAAATACATTCTAATTAAAAATTAAATCAATTTAAAAATAATTAAATAGCATTTATATAAAGTAAAACTATAATAATGAAATTAAACACATCTTAAACAATGAAAGACTAAGTTCAAAATAACAATGGATTGCTCAAGTATGCCATGGTAGTTAGATAAAATTCAATTATGCAGTCAAAATGTAGGTCACCGTTATCATTGCACCAATTAGATTGGCAAAATGACAAGAAGCAAATTCACTTGTAATGTTACACCAATATTTTACCCATCACTGTCAAGGGTGGTAACTCAGGTTATTTTTTAGATTAATATATTGTGTTGAATATGTTTATTTCTCCTTTTTAATAAATTATGTAATTAAATGTAATACGAATGATTGCTGATATTAAACCTAAGATAATTATTTCAATTGTTATGTTTGAAAAGTTTTTTGTTATATGGCCTTATTTTGTTTAACTGAAGTGAAGTAGTCATAATTGTTAACACCCTAAATTGGTAACTATGTAATTTATATAATTAATAGAGTTTTTTAAACCAAGTTACGTAACTAGTAAATAAAAAGTTAAATGATTGATGCTAACAATAAAACAATGCAGATTTAAATAATTTTGAAATTATCTATGTTTATATGTTCTCGAAATAGATGTTAATCAAAAAATTGTGTTAACGATATAAAATTGTAAAAATATCAATAACACTTTAATATACTAATACTTATAAACATTTACAAATGGAAATCCTTGAGTACAGAATTAGATTATTGCTTATTGGATTAACTTTGTTATTATATATAAACTGATTTGTTAATTATTAAGGTATGAAAAATTTAAAATATTGTGCATGGAATAAATTTTAGTAGATTATTGATTAGTTTTTGAAAAAACTTTAATCTTCTAATATTTCGAGAACTTGGCGCACGTCATGGTGTATTCAAGGTTAATGGTACAAATCTAAATATAACTTTCAAGTTTAGAATAACTGGGATTCTATAAAAATTACGGAGAAGCGGCATAATGTTAACAGGATTTAATGACTTCAAGATAATTTATTCTAAGTGACTAAATTACTCCCTTATCGGAATGTCATTGATATCGTTTGGTACAACGCAACCTTAACAAAGTGTAACGTCAATCTCGATTACGCATTTTATTTAAATAAAAATGCTTACCTGGAATCTACTTGTATATTACTAGTAATGATCAATACTAAGATCCCGTGATTCAAGGTTATATAACTCACTCCTTTCTATTGCGTACGAAATGAAATGTGCAGATTTAAATTGTAATAGAATTTTAACTTTAAACTGACTATCGACACATCGATTTTGCTATTTAATATACACTGAATAACAATTACCTTTATTACAACCGAAATGTGTTCTCACGCAAACCAATCAATTTTTAAAATAATTCAAAGAAAATATCAAACATCTTTCTCGATCGTTTCGTGCTTCTGCTTTTCTCTTTCCTACACACTACGCCACAGACAAATTTTCACAATAGACACGTTCCTCGGTGCTGCCCTTTTATCATGCGAATTAATGCTTTCCCGGGAGAATAAATTGTTAATCACATTTCTATTTTTTTAAAATATAATTAATTGAGTATTATAATATTAGTGTTTAAATGTGGAAACACAATTTCTTGTTTTGACGAAAATGTGTAACTAGGCCATTCATGACCGTATCTCCTTATCCCTTTTCGAACAGTGTATGGAGACTTGATTCTCGTGAGATTCTCTTATTGCCTAAATAATCTATTGATATACATTAATCAGGAATCAAACTAATGTTTTTTTTTCGTTTATTAGCCAAACATTAAAGTAACACCTTTAGTACTAATTGCAATTTATTTTTTGGGAACCAAAAGTATTGATAGCAGCAACACTCTTTTTTTTTTACTCTTTACAACTTTCAACTTGTCATTGTCAGTTTCAGCTGTTAATGCTGTTAATGAATGTCAAAAAATGGAAAAGTATTTTTGATAACACTATCATTATAAATAAAAATCCAAAAGACAAGCTATTTTTGAGCAATAAAGAAATAATAGATTTTGTTACATAAGACCAAGAAAATGTACTCTCTCGCTTCGCGTTGTTGTACAGTACGAGGAATACCAATAATAAAAAAGTTACCTCAATTTGGAGCTGTGTCAAGAATTATAATCCCAGGAAGTGTAAATAAAACATTGCAATTAAGCAAGAATTCTTTTACAGGCACACAACAAAATGAACATAAAAATGTTCATCAACATTCATACAAATACTTCTTGTACTCTATTTTGTTTAGTGCTGTAACTTATACATCTTATAGGATCTGGTACGTTTTTTATTCGTGTCTAGTATATAATTGAAATCGTCATTACTATAATTCCAATTTTTTTACCAAAACGTTTTTTGTACATTACTTACCCAATAATATTTTGATCTAAGCTTCAATGTAAGTTTGTAAGTAAAAATTTAAGTTTCCTTTTTCACTCTATTTGAGCAGACTGGATGAATAGAGAACATTGTTTACTCATGTCATTAGGTGGCATTAGCTCTTTATTTTCATGCTTAAATATAATTTTCAACATTGTAATGAAATCTTTTTCTGCAATTAAAAATCAAATTTTTAAGGCTGGGCTACCAAGTATTTCCTGCAATCACCGCAGCTGAACAAATAACAGAAACTGACTCGGACAGTGAAGTTGATACAAAAAAGAAAAGATTTAGGAAAGAAAAGATTGGATTTAGAGATAGAAAGGTAAGGAATACTTCTTTGGAAATTATTTGCATTTATTTTTACTACTATTATTTTTATAGCCATTATTGTTTTTTGTTAAATAAAATTTAGATAATAGAATACGAAAACCGCATGAGATCATACTCAACTCCGGACAAGATATTTCGTTATTTTGCTACTGTTAAATTGAGTGTTGGAGAGAACTCAGAAGTGTATATGACTCCTGATGACTTTTTGCGGGCAATTACGCCAGGCATGAAGCAGCCTGATGGTATTGTTTTTATTTTATTTTTGGTTGCCTTTATTCATGCTTTTTGCTAACTAACCGGGCATAGTCTATAGAGCCATAAGACAAATTTATATCATATATCATACCTTGAGGGGAATTATGTAACATCACATTGACTATAAAAATTTTCAATTTATAGTCAATGTGATGTAATTTCGATATGTTAGTATTATTAGCCATTAATTTAAATATAATGTTTAAAACTAACAATACTTTACTAAAATACTAAAACAATTAACTGAAATAAGTGAAAGGTGCATGATGACATGTATTAACATTTTACAACGCTTTTATTTTCTTACTTATTTTCTTACTTATGTTTATGGTTTTGGCAAATTTCAAATAACCCTCCATATGTAAATGTAAATTTCTCACATATAATACTAAGGTGGTGGTCATTGCTTAACATGTAATGTTTTATTGGATTGCTGCGGGATCAGATAATCGAGTATGAGAATCGCATGCGACAGTATTCGACACCCGACAAGGTGTTCAGATACTTTGCAACTCTGCAGGCACAACACCATGACCAGCATGAGGTGTTCATGACGCCAGATGACTTTTTACGTTCCATGACGCCCGGAGTCAAACAGCCTGATGGTAAACAATGATGTAGTATTGTTACTTTCAAATACTAAAAGTTATCATTTATCATTATAACATAAAAGTAACATAGAAAAAACAGACACTCCTTTTCTAGCAGTGCAATTAGTTTAACCTATTTTAGTTGTTGCTCTGCTAGTCTCTTAGTAAAATGAGGGTCTAGCACGGTGTGGACTCAGAGATTCCTTCATAATGTTATAACATTATATACATATATAGGATTCTTGGTTATGTATAGTGTTAATATTACCTTTATTATCTTAGTATTAGTTGCTAATAGTTGTAATTTTACAGGGTTGGGCTTAGACCAGTACCGGAGATATGATCCTAAGGTAAGATAAATATTTTATTTTTAATTCAAGAACATAATAAATTAATATCGACGTTATATATTGACAGTTCTATTTAATTTTGACATTAATTGATTAATAATGTGACCACTAAATTATTATTTAATGTGTTTTAGTTAATTGTCTATAATTTTTTTAACAATTTCGTATAGTTAGGGGTTTTATAATTGTTTGAAATAGTATTATGTCTAAGTCTAGACTATATGCTATTATAGATGTCATTTATGATAGATTTTTGTGAGTATTATCGATAAAACATGTTTAATGCAATTAAATAGAAATAGATTTTTCATGGTGTTAATTGAAATAGAGGGATGTGGAAACAAAACTGATTCAGTCCGTTAATTTAGAATTTTTGCTTATTATGGTGGTAACATTTATATATCAATCTAGATTTATCTGTAATGGTTTATCTTCGGTTTACACTATTCCAATCCATTAACCCAGTAGCGATCGAAATCAGCACTGGCATTCATTACGATATATAAATGTTGACACAACAAAATTAGTAACAAAGACTAAGAAGTTTTGATTTTATATCCAATTCATGTTATTAAGACGGTATGAAGATATATATTGCATGTCAATATGTAAATAACAGCTACGTATAATCTTCTATACGGGTAGTTGACTATACACTAAAATATTAAAATCTGGCCTATTATGTTTCGAGTACTACCGCACCGGCACCGTCTTTAACCACTCACGCCACTTTCTTGTCTTTTCAGAACATCAACGAGGTACTGTCCTTTCTATTTTTTCTTCGCCTTTCCAGCTCACACTCTTAAAGTCTTCTAGTAAATGCACAGATACCTTCCAATGCTATAAACTCAATTTTTCTTCATTCCCACTTATAGAAAAGCTATGGTTTAAAAGTAACTTATTGTTTTGCACAAGTTTTGTAGATTTTTGCTCAGCATTTTTTTCGATTGTACGTTTAAGGGTTTAGCAAGGTTAATATTTAAATAATCTTCAAAAACATGACAGGAAGTAAAAAAAACATATTGTAAGATTTTTACTATCTTTATAGTTAGTAAACATTTGTTCAATAAATATACGTAAAACTGTAATATTACATGAAATCTGTTTTTACACTACATTAAAAAATGTGCAATGGTTTTCAAGGAAAAAAAATTGCGCTACAAAAAAAATGTTTACTTTTTACATTTTTCATATGCAAACGTCAAAGTGACATTTTAAAACGTGGTGTAAAAAAATGACTACCAACCCCCTTTTTAAAAAGCTTCTGAATAGTATCGTTTGCAATAAATTAAATCAAACAGCAAACTTTCCCGAAATTCGCAAGTTAATAAAAAACTTATTTCTTTTCATTAATTTTTTTAATGTACAATTTTTGCTAGACCCTTAACATTTTTCTTTACAATAATAAATTGTCCAACAATTCACTTAGAAAGGTAGAGACAACACAAATATAAATATATCATACACTTAGCTTACTCTATGGCATGTAATAGCTAAATGCGATTTTGCTTTAGGGCAAAATGACCACGTTAGGTACATGCCACACTTATTTATTTTTTGTAGCAGTTGATTTATTCTTTGTTCGATTTATTAAAAACAATACTACACAATTGAGCACATGTAGCTTTTAACAATATAGAAAATGAATAAACATATTTGGGAATAAAAAATAGTATTACAGTATAGTTTATACAAAAATATTTAGTAGTTATTTTACTGAATTGAATAGAAATAACGTGTAGGTGAATAGAATACAATAATCTGCTTTCAATTGAACTTGCTAATAATATATTCATAAAATATTAATCATTGTAATTGTTTTTATTTTCAAGAGTATCACTCAACGACTTAACCTAGATCTTGACGAAGATTCGATTTTCTACAAGCTTGGCTCCTCGGGTCTGATCACTTTTAGTGACTACATCTTTCTACTAACGGTTTTATCAAGTAAGTGCTTTCAATTTTATTGAATAGAAATAGAATAATAGAGATTCACTGTGACCATTCATAATTAATTTATCCAGTTTCCTCAGAATTAGTCGTTTTCTTTCTCTAAATATTTTATGAGATCTCAGAATAAAGTTAATAGGGAAATACTCAATTTTATAACAAATTGAGCGCTAGTAGCTGAGAGCGAAGAACATTTAAAGATTTTTATGTCGTACGTACCGTTTATACATTTTTGTTTCATATCCAAACATTTCGAAATCAACGCCGTATATACGTAACAAGTCATTAAGCATAGTTTCATCTAGTTGACCAAAGTAATGTCGCAGCAGCGCCGAAGTGTTCTTGCCATCTCGTGATTTGTTCATCACGGTGCGAAGTCTCGTCCTGCGGTCCCTTACTCTCCTTTCCAAGACTTGACCTAGTCCCAGTTGCTGTATCACGTGCGCCGAATCTCTCGATAAAGTCTCAACTTTAGCTATTACTGTAAAATTGACTGCACACGGCGAACAGAATTGGTAATACGGCGCCCAATGTTCGTCGTAGACCATACTAGGCCCTTGCGCCTTATGCTTCGCTATCAAATAAGCTACGAACTCGTGAAATGTAGGCCCATAACTTTTGATCGGTCCTAAAACTTTCATCGCTTTCTCTCTGTGTTCTGCTACGATGGCTCTAGCAAGTTTTCTATAAAAAGGAGGCGAGATGTACTCCAGTTTGTCGCGGTAAGCTGATAGTAGTCGAACGAACGGCTCTCGTACGACTAAAAGAGATATAACCCCGGGTGTAGTGATAGCATCTCTTAGTTCCTCTTCACTGGGCCGAGGGAATTTCCTTCGTGCTAACGTCAAAGGCGTGTGTCGAGTTCGTGCCAGAAACTTTTTTTCGTAACCGCCTAAAATTATAAAGTCAAATATTATTGTCGCTTCCGACAAAGTCTGCAATTCGAAATATATAGTGGACCTAATTAAAAAATTACCTAAAATATTAAAATTGTATAACCACGATGAGCTGGCAGCTTTGAAGATATTGCACCACACGAGGTTGTGCGCGTGGTCCACGAAGAACTCTTTGTTGTTGATCGTTTGAGAGTCGAGAGAGCGCTCCCGACAGATCTCTTGGACCCTGGCGGCTCGCGATTCTAACTCTGTTAACGTCACATTGTCAGGTTCCAATAGATTATTGTTTGCTGTATCATCCAAGCTATCGTCGCCTAAAACTGGGCCGTGCATCTAGAGAAAACATATTGCTTGAAATGGTTGCTTAAAAAAAGCACATCTTTAATTGAATACAACATTCATTCACCTTGCTATTAAATCAAAGTCAACATAATAAAGGTTCTTTGCCGTCTGATTTACGAATCGGAACACATTGATAAATATTGTAAACTAAATATAAATTTACTTTTTCTCGTTTTCCATTGATTTCGAAGAGTTTTTAAACAGAAATTTGTCAGTATATTATAACCGAATTTTAACTGAAAAATACCTTAAATTTCAATTTCAAAAGTAGATGACAAAGTAACGGTGCAATCAACAATATCATCAACATCAACAATGTAAACAAATACTCTAAAAACAATTGTTTCAATTTACCAGCCACTTAGTGTAATTGTCAGGTATAATAGACCAGTCCTTCACTTGCTTGTTCTCTCCACTCTTGAACACAGTCAATCTCATTACAATCATGTAGAGAGTCGCCCAGAATAGGAAGGCGGCTGTTTTCGCGCCGCATCTTAAGCAATAGTAAGCTTTCGTCTTCACTTTCGCTCGAACACGTTTCACGGTAAATAACATAGTAAAGCAACATGTGGGAAGAAGGAAGGGACGAAATGGGTAACACTTGTGTTAAATACCTTTACTAACGCATTTATGCGTTTGTAAGCAAGACCTCGGACGTTGGGTATTGTTTTGGCAGGAGCGTTTCCACGCAGCATCACTGAGATCGTACAAACTGAGCATGAGCGAACTTAATGATTTTCTATCTCGCTACGCATGTCCTAGACTCCCAGACGGATGTCTAAATAATTAACTAAAGACAGAAATAAAACATTTTATATTAATTATTGTTGACACTTAAGCCTAATGCTAACTAAACATTAAATTTAAACTAAGTCTGAAATATGTATGAAAACTTTAAACAATTAAAACATAGATTTTGTTATATTTTAAAATCTTTTTATTTCATTAATTATTTTTCATTTTAATAAATCTTGTTTTTATTTTTAGTTAATGTCAATACATGTTTGCGAATTAATTTGTTTTTTAAGCATTAAAAATATTTATTGAGCTTTTAATGGGAAATCGAATAACACCAGTATTATATTTGTATATCCAGGGAATTTTTAGTGATACAAATATATACAATTCCACTTTTTGCACGCGTTACTAAGCGTAAGGTTATATGCAAGCTTAATAATAACGAAGTAGAAATATTGCTAACTTGATCTACTTCCGTTGAATTAGCGGTCGTATTTCCAAAGGTATGTAATAATGAAGAAATGTCTATTTTTGTGACACTATCCGCACCACATTGTAGCATCGCGTCGTCACTTCGAGATCGCGTTTCGTATGTTCGACTTGAACGGCGACGGGGACGTGGACTGCGAGGAGTTCGAGAAGGTGGCCGCGCTCATCCGGCAGCAGAGCAGCATCGGATCCCGTCACCGCGATCATGCCAATACCGGCAATACATTCAAGGTCAGAGCTGACCAACAACACTGTCTTCATTATCAGAAGCCAAATGAGACATTTTGTGATGAGACTTTTCATAATATGGGTTGATTAAAGTCGTTCTGTATTGCTGTATGTTCCCATTGACGAAGTACTTGTATAAAAACACGATATCGTACCGTTGTTATTATGAGGAGCCGTATTACTTGGCGTGTTATTTGGCGTGAACGTCTAAAGTTCTAGACATAATCCAGACTCACCAGACCAGTCCTAAAATAATGTTACTTTCGAGTACAGTATAATTAATTCTTATTAACTTTTTCCAGGGTATCAACTCAGCGCTGACAACATACTTCTTCGGACCGAAACTAAATGAGAAGTTAACTATCGAAAAGTTCCTCGACTTCCAACAACAATTGCAGAAAGAAATTTTGTCTCTGGAATTCCAAAGAAAACAGCCAGGTACGGGGATTGTAGATTATTCTACTAAAATGTCTTTCTAATTTAAAAATATATTTATGTATTTAAATCATAATTGTAAATTCCAGATGAGAACGGTCGTATCACCGAAGCTGACTTCGCAGAACTGTTGCTGGCCTACGCCGGGTACCCCGCCAAGAAGAAGGCGAGGATGCTCAAACGTGTAAAGAAAATGTAAGACATTTGAAGTATCTGTCATAGTTTACCATATATAAGTATAAGCATTATGTATCAATTATTCTCTGTATCGGATATCTCTTCGTATAGCAGCGCAAGAGTGCAAGTCTGTTTGTTTAATTTGTCGAGATGTCACCGGAAAGTGTGAGCTGTCCGTTTGTGATTTGCCTAGTCGAATCGTAAACAATCCGTAAATTGCATGTCGAATGAAGGCGTCAAATAGACGTGTTTCATTTGTACAAGTAGAATTTCATTTGAGTTCCGATGTCATCAGTGACCAGACTGGTCCTATATTGGATGCAAACGAAATGACAACAAACGAAGTAAGAGTAAAATTAATCGCACTTACCAAACGCGCACTATTTTTCAATCGTATCATTTAACATTAGCTGTCACTGTAAGAGCTTCAGATAATGTATCAAGTTCGATAATCGAAAAACACATTGGTACATTTCAGGGATCGAACCTGGACAATGTCAACTACGATCCGGTGTGGTCAACTGCTTAACAACTGCGCCATCGACGCTCTTTAGTATAGTCTAATACTCTTTAATATAAGGTTAAAATGTGTCACTTTTGTATGGTGAAGTTTCAAGCAAAGTTCTTGTGCTAGGTTCCGAGACCACGGCGTGGGTATCACTAAAGACGACTATCTAAAGTTCTTCCATCTGCTGAACAACATCAACGACGTGGACACCGCGCTGACGTTCTACCACATCGCGGGCGCGTCCATCGACCAGCCCACGCTGCGGCACGTGGCGCGCACCGTGGCGCACGTCGACCTCCACCCGCACGTCGTCAACGTCGTCTTCACTATATTTGATGAGAACAGTGAGTACACCACGTCAAATACCTTCATATCTACAGACAATGATTGTCAGTCACGGACACACATATCATTTTTTAAGTATCCTTGTCACTAAAAGTATTTTAATAATCAAATCACAAAGGAAGGCGGAGGACCGCATACTATAGAAGGCATTGGGAAAGGCCTATGTCCAGCAGTGTGCAGACAAGGGCTGATGTTGATGATGAAATCATAAACGAATGAAGTTATTTTATTGTGTACTGTATACAAATTTCACCTTCAAAATATGTAGTTGAGAATGTATTTCTAACTATTGATTGAAATTAATTTTACTAATATGCATGCGAAACTTTAAATGTATGGATGAATGTCACGTGGATGGATGGATGGATGGATGTAAGTTATTACGTATCTCCAAAATAGCGAGAGAGCGGCTACAGATAAAGCGAGATTTTTTTTTCCATCGAATAATACGACGACACCCGAACTGTCATTGAATTATCATATTAAATGAGTGACATTTTCATATCCATTAATATGGAACTTTATTGTTTAGTGTCAAATGTCAAAATGAATAATGTCATTCTGTATGATGGTTACTGAAGCTATTTGATAGAGCGCGATAAATACGAACTTTTCACAAAATCTTTTCTCATTATTTAATTACTTACTTTTTTTTTTAAATCCGCACAAACGGAGTTGCATGCCTTAGACTAAAAAGTTGGAGTTCCTAATGTACATTTAAATTTATTTCAGTGGACGGTCAGCTCAGTAACAGAGAGTTTGTTGCTGTGATGAAGAACAGACTGCTGCGTGGCTTAGAGAAACCCAAAGACACGGGCTTCGTAAAGCTCATGTACTCACTTATCAAATGCGCTAGAGATACCAAACCTGCTTTACTCGACTTCTAAGCATTTAATTAAGAAATTTATCTCGCATACTGGTCATTACATTTTAAGTTTTATTTTCTAAGTGTTAAAGTTGATAATGCTATACCTTAGATAAAATTAATTATTGACAATTAAAATTTTGGTATCGTAAAGTTTATGATAAGGCTATTATTTCAATAGCTTAGAGAAAATGTATGTTAATAAAATATACGTAGTACACAGTTTTTTTTTTAATATTTTGTTGTACATACTTATGTAGTGAGGCACAAAAATATTACCATTGTTTTTAAAATGCTATTAAAAAGTAATTAACTATTACCGGAATGTTTAAGTAAGTACCTGTCGTGATTTAAGTGTTTTATATTTTTTTAGTATGAATGCATTTTAAATTAATAAAATATTTTTTGTCAGAAATTATATGCTAATTAAAAAAAAAGAAAAATGTATTTGAATCTTAAAATTTAATTAATAATTTCATTGATTTATTAACAATAAGTGATTTATGTTTACAAGGACTTTTAATTTATTTTATGTGGCTTAGAACTTGGAAATAATAACTATAAATAACTCTGCTATTTCGGAGTGTTATTATTAATGTTATAAATTGAATTTAGTTGGCATGGATCTACTTTAATTGGTGATTTTGGTTGTTTTTGCTTAATTTTCAAATACGTTCTAAATTTGAATTACCTCAAGTCATTTTCCAGTCCGTATGCTACTGGTAGAGTCGGCGCACCAGATTGTCTTTCGATAAAGCGTCCCGTCTTTTCACATTTCGTTTCCTTATTAATCAATTAATATTTATATTTTAGTATTTAAATGACCTCTGTTGTTTTTTGTATTGTGAATATAACTGTGTATATTGATAACTATTATAGGAAATTTGTAAATCAAGTACAATGTTTTTTTTTTATTTAATTAAATGGTGTGATATTTTTTTGTTTAATTATTTTCTTTAAACCAAACGTGTCATCATAAGCTCAAGAAATTTTCCCCATGAAAATAAGTAATCCATTATTTCTAACCAAAAGTATTCTTTTAATATTAGTAAAATACAACGGGTCCATAAAACCAGATTTTTTTTTCCTAGTTCGCTTTGATATTTTTCTCTTTTTTAAAATTAAGAATGTAGTGTTTTACTCCTCGATTCTGAGAGCAATAATGTCTTTGGAATTAAACGATGTCTGTTTAAATTAATTGAAGAGGGACATTGATAATCACGAAGTATGTATTTGTGAATATCAAAAGAGTTCGGTCTGACAAACAAAATATCGGGAGCAATGAACCGGTTTGGCGGTGTCGGCCGCCGGGAAGGAATTATTGCGAATTTCGGTGCGGCCCAGAAACAGAGCGGCTGCGGCTGCGGGTGCGGGAGTAAGGCGCGCGTGTAAATCACGGAGGCGAGCGCTGTCGAAGCGACGTCTCGCTCGAATACTCCGACGCGAAAAATAGACACTCCCGATATTCGCCGGGAATTATTCCTGAGGGATAATACCAGCGGCGACGTCGACGGCGACACAACGCGGCGCCCTCTGGTGAGTTACACTTAACAGTTTTACTATTTCACTTCTGTTTTACACCATCCCTCGTAAGTCATAATTTATTGGGACCTTTTCAACCACCCACATATAAATTTTCTATGGATTCACACATTTGTCGTGTGCTGTAAACATGTTTTTAATAGTTTTGCTCCACGACTGACAGCGGGCGGAGTGCGTGCCAAAGCTTATAATATTTATTGCAGATAACGCTCGTTTTATTGGAAAAAATGAATATGCAGTTTTCAGAGAATTACTCTGCTCGTGTTTTTTTTTAATAAGTATTATGTACATATAATAAATGTTGACATACGAATAATTTCATTAAAATGTTTAAACTTTAAACCAGTATTGTAAACCCTTTTTTTATTCAGCACTGAAGAACTAAGACTACCTCACGATGCCTATGTACCAGAGGCCAGCGTTCTGGAGAGTTCCACATCAAAGACCGGACCCTGACGATGAGAAGAGGGGTTTCGGAAGACGACGAGTAAGTTTTTTTCTTTCAATTATTTTCTCACCGCAAAATGTCACACGTCGTAAGAGTCGTTACCCAGTTTGAAATTAAACCTCAATAAATCTGTCGGCACCATCATCGAAGAAACTGAAAGTATTTATACTCTAATTATAACACTAATCTTCAGTAATGCATGTCCGACCGATCGTCTTTAACAATTGCATACACAGAGCGATATATCATCCGTCCCCGCCCGCGCATTTCACGGCCTGCCAAATGGCCAATACCTCGCTCTGCCCTTACATTTAATTATTAACGCTCTATTTCTGAGTCGTCAATGCAAAATAGGTCTAATGTTCTCGCGCAATCGTACGAGTAGACTTTAATGTTACTGTAACAGATCTCCCGTATATTCTGTAACCTTTAACGTCGACAGGAATATAGAGCGGACATTATATAAATTACATTTCGATCGTTTACAAAGCGCGCGTGCGCACGACAGGATGCTGTTGGAAATTCGGATGTTAATCGGCGTGCAGTTTCCGTGGTAGGAATTAGGTCGATTGCGAAGGAAGGCAGGGTTACGAGGCTAGGTCGGGGAAGGGGGAGGGTTGGGATTTCGGGTGAGGCTAAATTTGCGCGCATAACGTCGCGTCGCGTCGTAGTGGTGGTATCGTCCGCGCATAGGGCGCGCGTGTCGCGCAGTGCACACGGCTACACGATGGGCAGACTGCACACGTTCGTGGTGACCCTGAGGCGGGAGTACCGCGACATCAACTGGGGCCTGCGGCTGGTGGGCGGCTCCGACCTCGCCACCCCGCTCATCGTCACTAGGGTACGCCCTTCCAACTGACACTTGGCTAGCATCAACACAACACCCGGCGTAAACAATCAATTTCATATTCAGTTGACCACTTTCACTTTTACACACTTTACGATGGACAAAAAAAGAGTCTCCATATCTCTTCAAACGCTACTTGCTGGATACATGTGGGTGACGGCTGCAGCACATTTTGGTAAACCCTTTGTTCGTTTTATAGGGTACACTCGGTAATGTTGTAGTTGAAAGTTTTATACCTACATACCAAAGAATAACGTAAACTAGATTATTTGTGGCACACATAGTTATAGTTTATATGCGCAACAGTTTGTACTTAAGTAGAATGATATTTTATAGAAACAGAGGTCGAAGTTGCCATTCAGCTATTTTCAAGATCTCATGGTCAGCCTTACTAGATTAAAGTAGCTTTTAATTAGAGCTTTCTATATACGAATATGACGTAGGCTGTGTTTGACAATTTAATTTTAAACATTTCATGTAAAATTTCTGTTTCTATGAAAGGTTACAGTTAAGTAATAACTCAACCTTCTTACTGAAATTTAAATGATTTGACTTATAATAGTTCGCGGCTATCAATACTGAGTGAATAAATGTGATAATTCACTTTAAATCTATGACTAAAATATATTTCGGGACAATAATCGCTCACAGTCGTTCGACGGCTGGCGACAGAATCTCACATCGACCTATTTTAACTAGTGTTAATTTTGCGTACAATTTAATCAAAGACAGATCATTAGTCTTTAATAGAGATGGTCTAGATCTCTAGACTGAGAAAATTATTTTATTTTATTTTTAATGTACCGAATACCGGAACAGAGTAATGAAGTTGGCCTCTTTTCATCAGACATTTGTTTTTAATTTATTAAATGTACTGTGATAGAATGTTTTTTTTTTTTATTTTAACGTTCTTCTTTTGTATTTTCGCAAATGTTGGTACGCATAAATACAAAGATATGTCAAAGATTCAGTGAATCAGCTCGAAGTGTCACGCGGGAGTTGTTAATTCTGGGTTATTTATAACAAGACCGGCTTCTAGGCTCCCCGTCGCGTCGGTGCTAGGTCACGAATCAAAACAATAGGAAGTGTCTTATATTATCGTTGTTCCTAATATATTCGTGCTAGATGTTATTAAAACTTTAGATTCTGATACAAAAATAACAGAATTATTTTCAACGATACGTATCTATAAAGTATTTCTTACCGTAAACACCAACAAAGTTTTAACTGACCCGTTGACAGTGACTGACACATGAGGTATTGCGAAGCTATAGAGACAAAAGAGAAACGAAATTAAGCTTAGGTAATTTTATATTATACCAAAACAATAGCCAAATCTCAATTTTCTTCCCCATTTTAACAAGGTCGATGTAAACCTTCCCGGAACGCAAAAATAGTGAACTTACATCCTGTATTTAGAGTTTTAAGACGCGATTACAGTGAGAGCGATTTGCTTATATCATTTCACTAAATGGAGACTGCACATTAGCCACTTAGTAACTAAACATTCCTTAAACTATTTATCTATTCTACTTTTATATAAATTTCATATGCGTCATAAATGTAAGCTCGACCAATGCGTAGGAGTGACCAACACGCCTGCCATCTGGGAATTATCTATTTTTTCGATGCACTCCACGCTGACCTCAGTACTAATAAATCTGACGATCATAGTCTGTAGCCTTGAGCCCGTTCCTGCTTTTACCATAAAACTCTTTGGTAGACTGAATCGATGACTCAATCGATTTTAGCGAGTTTGTTTTCATACTCGCCTAACTATTACGATTTGCGCTTCGTAAAAACAAACAAATCGATAAGTGGATTCTAATCGTTGATAACGAATGATTAACGATTGTCAGTATCAATTATTCGTTTTCGAGGTAATGTTAGGTTTGTTTTTTAGATCATCTTTATTATCTGCTTTTGTGTACTTTCTGCTGAACATAGTCCTTCCTCAATGCCAGCTTTCTTTTTTCGATACTTACTTTTCACGAACTAGTTTCTCTCATTACATAAAATTGCTTATTTCATGTAAATTTGCTGTAATGTTAAAAAAGAATAAATCGACGATCTACGGCGTAGCTTCGTAGCAGTGTATTTCTTTGATGGACAGTTGGAAAGACTGGATTTTCATCAACCTTGTCGCCAGTGAAAAACAATATTAGAACTTAAAACAACTGCGACCCACTTAATCAACAGATTAACAATTCATTTCCTTGCCAGAACAGAGTAGATACACTGTTAACATCTTTAGAAAGAATGAGGGAGTCACATTGATACAGACGAAATGTAGGTGTTACAGTGCCAAATTGTTGGAATGTTAAAAGGCCTATTAAATACAATTCGATCCAATTTCGTACGGCTTGGAATCAAATTCTCAAATAGCGTGCAATAAATCAGTCAAACTAGCCAATATTCCTTAATCTCGATTGATTTATTTATTATTTAATTTGAAAGTAAAACCAAATCAAACAACCTTGTTTGTCGCGATGCTATCATAAGAGGATTTTAAAATGTTTTTCTTAATATAGAGCAGAGATTCCCAATTTTTTCTTGCGGACCTCATTCCATACATTCCTGGCAGGTTATCCCCGATCAGAGAACAAAATAGATTTTTTTTTTCTGTGAACTTCGAATCTGCATCGTGCATTACAGAGTCAGAACTTCTATGATTTAAATCGGTAGCCAAACACCGACACGGTCGTCGGCTACCTCTTATGTTAAATGCAAATGTAATCAAATAATTATCATCGCATCTCTATGATTTTTTTTTAATTTCTGAAATTATTCTCATTATGTAACTATAACATTTTCTCTAAATACTCGGAAAGACTAATTTTGTCTCGAAATTATTGTAACACAACATTAACGCGATGCGTAAGTGTTAGATAAGCGTGGAAGTGTGCCAGCGGGAGCGGTGACACAGACGGCTCTCATCACCGACCTCATGCGAAATCCAGGGGTGTCCAAATGACGGTCACAGAAACTTCGGCCCGCTATAACGTAGACGTCGGTACCGTTGGACACGTGTAAATATAGGCTCACGTCCTCGCCATTGAGTCAGTGGCGTGATGGATTTGCGGCTATCGATGCGTGGATTCGACGGACCGCGTCCGGCCGCCCGGTTGTTTTCAATAAAAATGTCAGCGGCGGTTGGCACGGAGAGCCGGTGGCCGCATTTAGACTGGCTGTACGCCAACCTCGGTGCATAGCACACGACCAACCTCCCCCTTGCTAACACGCAAGGTCGTCCTAGCTAATTACATGTCAGTTATCTACCCTCTGTTGTATTTCATGACCGTTTGACTCGCCTGCCGGCCATCTTACTCACAATAGATTCGTATACGACTATAGAACACATTGTTAACCGTCTCACGTCTTTCAACGTGGTTCAAACACCTCGTATGTCATGGTCGAGTCTCGACACGAAGGTGAGACAGGTGACAATGACATATGCCGTAATACATTCGTTGTAGTTCACAGAGAGCTAGTTCAATGCTACAATATGATTTTTTTTATTCTTTAAAAACATTTTTGGGCCCATGGGTTGAAAAATTGTAAATATAGAGAGCCAAAGGAAGGGTTACCTTCTTATGTACGCATAGCTTTTGTTTATTAAACAGCAGACCCGAAATAATGATTTTAACCCGAACAAACGACGACAAATGTAACGCAAAGTTGCTGCTTTTGTATCAATAAACGCCATAAGTACTTCGGTATTAGTAAACATAACTGAAATATTTCTAACAATACAAGCAAACATTAAAGCAAAATCTAAATCCGGTGTTCAATTCACTTCGTCGGCGCCAACCGAGCTTTGTCTTTGATGTACGAACATATGGTAACCGCAATTTATTACTCCCCAGTCATATTTATTTAAAGGTAAATGCGTGTTTCCTCGATTACAGATAAGTAAAAGCTCAATCGAATTAGATGATAAACTACACCTTGTAAAAGTTAGCATATTCGGGAATTAATATTCTTGTATTCTCAAATTGCAAATAAAATAACGCTAGAAAAAACCGCGCCAACTGTCAAAAAGCGACACTTTACAAGATCGGAGTTTAACAGATTTTGGCCAAGCACCAAAAGAATCCTTTGTCACTCATTTTTTTTTTTAATTCGTCATGGTTTGTCACGCTTGATAAAATGCCACTTTTGAAGTAAATTTTCAAGTCCATTGAGTCCGTATAGATTCCCTAAATTTCCCTGTTCTTCGTAGAATCACCCTAAAGCTTTGAATAAAACTTGAACATAGGCAAAGTTACTAGCTGCTTATTTAGCTATGTATTGCTCAATTTTTTTTATATGAAGCTTAGTAATCTGGGCTAATCCGGAACAAGCAAGCCGTCCAATTTTTTAACATTGATAATTTACTTAGTAATTTCGTGTTACATTCCAGGTGATAGCAGGCACGCCGGCCGGCAAGGATCTAGCGCGCGGCGACATCATTGCTAAAATCGACGACTACGACGCCCGCGACCTGCGCCACGAGGACGCTCAGAACCTCTTCAAGAACGCCAACAACCAGATCAAATTAGTAGTGCAGAGGTAAACTTAGAGTGTTTATTAATAAACCTTACATTATCTAGTTAGGTTTATTACGCACCTTCCATCCTGCATATCCTTATTACGCACTTATTACTGTGAAATGTTATTTATCGCTCGCCAATTCTAAAAGACTACTCTGCTAGGACATCTGCCATAGCAACAATCAAACGAGCTAAATTATACCTCTTATGATGCAAGTTTTGTTGTGTTGCCAGTTGAGTGGAGAGCGAAGTTTAAATGTACCTACAATTTACTTCAGACTGATCTCGTAGGTCTCATACGTGTGTACACGGTTCGTATGTTTAGAGGCAGGCCGAGTACACACTTGTGTCCAATGACACGGTACAGCAGTTTCTCGGGCCGCTCGCCCACTCCGTCATTCTATTACGAACGATTCGAGTAAGATATCGATGTCGCATTGATGTTGCATTTATGTTGTATGTATGTAGTTGTATTACTAGTTGAGTAGCACAACGTACGTGAGATATATGTCCAGGATGAGAGTGGCCGAAGACTGATCATGGCCACTTTCGAAAGAGGATCGAACTGTGGAACTATATAGGGCTGATGTCATATTTTGATGGAGAAACAGAAAAACAATAATACTAAACGAAATGCCATACATGCTTTAGTAATTGCATTAAAAGCCAAACATTTTTCGTACAAACGATAGCTGTAGTAATAACTCTGTTATGTACAATTTGCATGTTTATATATCGTCTGTAATGTATGTTATCTAGTTAAAAAAAATACTATGTTATTTAAAAAACAAACACTAAGAACTAGACTTGCTCTTATTTTACTCATTGCCAGTATTTTCACAAAAAAAAGCACGTATTTCAATCCAAACACTATTCTAATATATTAAACAGTTATTAAAGATAAAAAAAAAATCAACACTCTAAATTTAACATATGTTTCCTGTTACATATATATTATGTTGAGAATTTCGTAAGCATCATATTTGAACCTAAAACACTGCGTGTATATTTATTAACATATATAATCGCAAGAGTTCGCGGTGCTCCACAAAAAAAAGTTGCCTTGTCCGTAACCTCCGTCACTTCTCACAAATTAACGAATGAGAAGCATACAAAACGAGACAATAGTAAGCAATTGGTCATCAGAAGAGCTAGCTAGTAGAGTAGCTCTTCTGACCACTGACCGACTGTTGTCTCACAAACATTTAAAATCTGCATCTTATTGGTCATCGTGCCCACGTCGCCGACTCATTAACGCACGTAACGTCCAAGCGACAGGAGCTTTTAAGGTTATTATATGTTGCAAATATATGCGATTTAGCAATGATTAATTTACAAAACTGGAGTCACCGATTGGTGTGCCAAATGTTACGTATCAAATTAATTTTATATTCACCAAAAACAAACCCCATTTATAATTTTATATTAGAAATTATGTAAAATGAGAGTAATTTTAAATTAGCGCTAATTCCTGTTATATTTCGTGTACAAAGTGTCATTACATCATTTTTTTAAACGTCCAACGTCAATCAATATACGCGAAGGATTTTCCCTCGGTTTCATTGACAAGGTTATTGGCTTATAGCCACAATAATGATCTGTGATGCAGATAAATTATTGTATGAAATAGTGTATGGGTACATGGCTCTGACATCGTGTTTCATTATATCTTAGAGCTATGTTTGTATCGAATCCATGATATAAAGAAAAACATTATCGTTTGAACAGAACAATCTTCCATTCCTGTATACTGATTATTGAAACTAGACCTTTTATTGTTTAATTTTCCCCTTTTGATATATTTTTAAACATTTAGTAAACACTGCACTCCGAAATGTTAATTACACAATAATTAAACCACTTGGTGTACATTTTTATACTTTTTTTTTATACTTAATCTACTCTTACGAAAGTGACACTGAGTGTGGCAGTGAGTATAAAAAATTAAAGGAAAGGAAAGGAAGAAAAGCTTGAAGGACCTTATTATTGACAACGTCCATTAATCAATGCGTGCTTTTTATTGTAGAGTATTGACTTGTTTGTTGTCTGTGTGTCGATGTTACGTAATGTAGAATGTGCTCTGAGCTAGCTGCATGTGTAGGGATGTGGACCGCGCGGCCCCGCGCGACGCGACACTAGCGCCGCGCTCGCCGCTCGTCAACACCGCCGCACCTCCCTTCAGGTAATACTATAAGTATTATTCAAGACTTATTGAAGCCTAGTTAATACCATAGGCCTATATAAACCTGACCTACTAAAATATTAAATATGCAAAAACGTTAGACCAGACCTGCCAGATCACATTTTATCGATTAAACTATAGATAAAAACTCTGAGGTCTGCGAGCGTTCTAAATGATTTACTATAAAAATAACACAATAACCTAATGAGAAATCGATTCATCAGTATGTTACTGAGATTGGTTTTCAATTTATTGCTTCACCTGCTCTCAATGAAACTATTAAAACGTACCTAAGCGGTATCTTTCTTTAATTACAAAAGTAAATTATCAAGTTCGTCCATTTTTATAGTTCCAGGACAATAACGTGATACCAAATATGACAACTTGGGTTTTTCAGTCATATATTTTATATTTTTATGTAGGACACCTAGCCCGTTACCGTCGGCGTGGCGCGGGCCGGAGTCTTTACCGCGCAGCACCCCTGTGCCACCGTACACTCAATTCCCCGTGCAACAGGAGGGCGAGTTCCGATCCGTGATGATGACGCCGCCTTCCGGTCGTGGCGATGACGTCGTCGACGAGTCTATACAGAGCCAGGTAAGACAGTACTTCGATACTAAGGTACTTCCTAACGTTTATGTGATTCCTTATGTAAGAAAAGTTCCGCACTAATTGTTAACTCTAGTCCATAATACAGGCCAAGTAAAGGGAACTTTTTCTTTCTATTTTGTAATTCATTGTTACTATTATATGTCGAATAGTGGAATACATTTCGGGTAACTTTTAATACAATTATATTTTGTACAGTATTTTTTTTAATATATATGAAAAAAATTGTCCGCATCTTGCAATGAAAAGATGGAATGGAAAGGTTAGTTTTTACAAACAATATTTTTAGTGCAGCATTTGTAGCTTGTAAGCAACATTTATATCTCCAAACCCTAAAATAAGATACATCCTACGTCTTCAAGGTAAATAAAGGCGTGCAATACATTTGAATGTGCCTGACTCATATAATATATAATAGCTTATATACGTAATGTTACTTACGTATATTTATCATCCATGATGCAAGATGACGTGAGTATTTATTTTATCCCAGCTACACACATATCCGGTGTTCACCGTGCTACTTACGTGCCTTTATTTAATCTGTACTCTTGCCAAAATAATCGAAACAAATCACTTCCAAAGCGGATATAGCTGACGCTCTGAATTTACATATAATCATTGTACTAGCACCATTCTGCATTTCATCATCATCACCCTTTGTCTGCCTACTGCTGGAAATATGCCTTAGCCATCTACATTTATCATCTTGAAAACTAACTTCGAAATTCGAAAGTTTGGATAGATGTTATCAAATAAATAAAGAAGGCCCTAACGAATCTGGTTCAAATTGGCAATAGGAATTACAGAAGAATTAATAAATTGCGCATTGGTTACTAATTAAGTTATATTTTTAATTTCGAATCGACCGAGTCCCAGGCGAAGCAACTATTATTCGGTAAAGTTAGTCATTAATATAAAGTATTGATTATACTAATCAAGTAATGGAAACTTTATTAGGCTTAAATTTGCTTTTATAAAAACTCATTCCGCTCAAACGACGTCAGATGAAATAGGTTAACCACTTTTAAACATTGATGCACGGTTTTAGACTGGACGAGTGCCAAGAACTTTTTTTTTTATCATTTTAGCTCTATTAATTAGATCAATTGACGCTGATGATTGAAACGATAACAAACTTATTCTGCAGTGAATTTCCACTGCCGGAAAACTTGTCGAAAACATATCGAGACCCTTCTCATTCTGTTTTAAAAACAGATATGTTTAAGAACGTGTTTAATGAAAACATATGCGTTGTAAAAACTTGCAATAAGATTTGCAAAATTTCAACCTAATTTATTATCGATCGCTCATAAATCTAGAATTTTCTTACGCTTGCTAAATCTGCATTGTGAGTCATAGGACGCAATAAATGTTGTTATGACTTTGTTTTATACCGGCCGTATCGATTCGTAATACCGATGCATTTTCTACAAAGTTATGCCAAAAAATTCACTGAAAGTTGCCAACATTTAACTAATCCTAATAATTTGTTTACACAGGTAAATTTAAACTGTACAGTTAAAATTGAAGATGTAACTGGCTGAATATTCATTGTATTTATGTGAAAATAAACTTTTATGAGTATGAGATAAAATTTAAGAGTATTAAACAAAAATAATGCAAAACGGAAAATATTGTAAGTGATTCACTTTGTAATGAACAAAACATTTAAAATGTTCTTAACGTGGTTATATTGCTGGATTTTTTTTATTGATAACATTATGACCAAATCTAAAACTGCCTGAGTATTTGTGTAATTTATTATAAAATTATGTGTGTTTCTTGATTTAGTTAAATGTACAATTTTTACGACAGCCAAATGTTGAATTAATAAATTACAATAAATTGTCCCCCCGCGTGGGACAAGGCTGCGCCGCTGAACTAGGCTGTCGCCCACGTCGCCGCCTGCCTCTCCCGTCATATTTCCAAAATAGATTTGGTATCGTAGTGTTTACTGGCGAGTTGGCTGGAGTCACAGTTCGCGATAGAGCTCAGTTCGAAACGACCGCGCTGCCGAGTGCCAATAACATGGCTGTTAACCCCAATTTCTTCCCCAACGGGTACCAGGACCCCATGCATCCCGAGGAAGAAGTTGTCACAAACTGGGTTCGCTTACCTATTATATTCTACCTACAATGTGATTTGTGATCATTAACATATTAACGTGGTTAAGTGGCTGATGGACTCGCAGAATGTAATTCCAGAACATTCGGAGTTCGCGCATTTATAAAACAAGAGTGGTACCAACGCACGGTGCGCTAAAGCTGTATTACAATCTCAGTATGATAAGACTATCGATTTTATACTAAACATAGTTAACTTTCCTTTTTTCTGCCAGCCATATTTGAATTGGGAGCATCAACGCATCCCCAACAAAATGATTTAATTTTTGAAAATAACATTCTTTTATTTCATTTTCGTTACAACTGTTTTCGCAAACGGTAATGAATTCTAAAACGTACTCAACGAAATCGTAAGTAATTATCCGGATTCGTATATTAACAAGCCATCCACTTGCAACCTCACCTGCATGAAATTCACTCAGTACCTTTTTTTTACCAAAGTTTAACAGCGTCATAATATATAGGTTAAAACCTGGTGTAGAAGGGGAGCTGGTTTCTACAGAACGAATTAGTCAAATTAATTAGGACATTAAGTCGTGACTATTATCATCGTTTGTTAGTGTAAATTAACCTTAAATGTAGTGGAATGAATAATGGATTCATTGCTAAAAATAGTGTTGCAGAATTTTCGAAATGGGCGTCAATGGACTTAGTTCATTTCATAGTTCATCTAAGGCTCATTGTATCTTTGTTTCGAAGTAACGACGTAGATGAAGTCGCGGGAATAGTATAGTAGAAATGTAAAATTCCCAGCAGTGGTCGCTATTTTAGCGTCAATGTCACGTCGTCGCCGCGTGGACATCGCCTTCAAACATTCCATATGACGTAGCGATATTAACAACATTGAAATCTTTTCTTCGAAATTAGTTGAAATGTTCACCATGTCACTTACACTTCTACTACCGTTCGACCTACGTACGAGTTGAAATCCACAAAAAAAAGCGTACACCATGAAAATCGAAAATCAAATTGATACCCAAGTCAAATATAAATTTAGTTCCTAGTAAAAACTCCTTTGATACATTTCATTCAATTGGATGTTCAATTTTTTACTTGTTTAAGTTTTAATAGTATGACAAAGCCCATCATCATGCCCTTTTCCACAAGGAAGGTCGGCTCAGCATGTACTACTGTTCCATATATCTATCAATCAATCGTGTTACAAAGTCAAATGAGTATAATCTTAGAATCACCGCCATTAATATAGCGATAGTTTTCAAACGTTTTTTAATGTGAAAATAACTGATATATTATTTTTAAACATGGCCTGGCGCCAGACAAATCGTACATATGACTAGAATATAGTCAGGAATTCTTATTGCTTTGAACCTTAAGTCGATTCTTATAATATCGAAGCAATTACTTCATTCCTATTGTAGAAACCATCATTCGATCTAGCTATGCTTATAGTTCCCTTGTCAAAAAATCCTTCATAATTAAAAATTATTTTGTAATCGTAATTTAAAGGCTTACATACTCTTTAGTGCTTAAAATAATTAAACTTCAGTAGATTAATGAAATATGAAATATACAAGAAAACTCAATCCATACAGAACGAAAATGTTTGTTTCGTTCCTTACTATCCAATCGCAGTTAAGTAATCTTAAATAGTGGTTTGTTGATAGTAATTATTTTTGTTAACTGTCGTAGTGTTGTCGTCGTAGAACTAAAAAAAAGAGCTCCAATACGGGACTGAAACTCATCATCCTCGCCCTGCCCTTTTC
>JAODUI010000029.1:5422409-5443702 GCA_027563995.1 Papilio gigon | reverse complement strand
AGCGGCGTGTGGGGTGGGGCGTGCGGCACGAGGGGCGGGGCGTGCAGCGCATGGGGCGGCACGGCGGGCGGGGCGTGCGGCGGCAGCAAGCTCTCGCGACTAGCGCGCAGGTTGGGCAGCGAGCGAGCGGCGCGCGCCTCCCTGCGGGCCTCCAGCGCCAGCAGCTGCCGTATGTCAGCCTCGAGCGGGTCGACACTAATGTGATATACTCCTCCCTACAAATCAATAAAAAACGCTTTAAAGTCGACCGCCACTGTCATATTTTGAGACAGACAGTAAAGTTATGAAGTTTTTGACATCTTAGATCTTTGATCAGATCCCTGTCAACGTAGCGGTTTGCCCGAGGTGTAGTGTTCGTACTGCATATATGTACCTCGAGTGCGGGCGACGCGGAGGCCGGCAGGGGCTGGGGCAGGGAGGGCGCGGGCGCAGCGGGCACGGCGTGGTCCCGGTCGGCGTCGGAGTAGCGGCGCGCTTCCCGGTCGTGGCGGGCAAGCGCGGGCAGCCGACGCGGGTTACCGCGGTAGGTTTCGAAGCCACCGCTCTCGTCCTCCTCGTGATAGGCGGCGGGCGCGGGCGCCGGCGCAGGTTCGATGTTAGCCACCACCTGCCCTCGGGCGCTGCGCTCGCGTCGCTTGCTCCGCGGCGGCGGCGACCCACTGATAGGCAGCTTCTCTGGTGCGTTTTGGATTAATAGTATTCTGCAAAAAATAAAAAGTCTCTTTAAATTTCTTACGACAATTGTAATACTTTTTTTATAGAATGCTTGCCATAATAGAACAAAGCTTCTATTTAAGTATTTGCCACATATTATGCTTTCAAAATTACACGATAACATATCATACATCTGCATCTATACATTTTTACAATACATAGCTAATAACATAATTTACAATGTTACTGATCGAGTGAAACTATTAAGAAATACTAACAACAAAAAGCCTTGAAAATAATCATATAAGTTAAGTAACGTCGTTTGTATGTTTTGAAATGTTGCGTCGCATTTGTCAATTTGTGTAGGTGTTTGTATTGACAGCGAGACATTGTAAGTCAACAAACAATACATCCGATGCGATGCGACAAAAAAACATTCAGGAAAAATGTTGTTTATTCATCAGTGACGTGTCTCGGCGAGCGTCGCACGTATTTATAGACATTGCTGATAGCGATCAAATCGATGTTTTATACACCTAAGGTACAATCACATCCTACGCACTTCGACAATTCTACGATCTGGTGTTCACTAGTCTTCTATCAAAAGAATTGTTACGTGGGGATGTTTCCCGTCGTGGGATCCACGCCCCACAGGTATTAGATAGTTAAGGGAGGGGGGAGTAACTTAAAAAATGAATTCGTCACAACTATAACCCTTCACTTACTGTTTTGATAATTTCATAGTAATTTCTTCCTTAAGCCAATCAATTATACACATAATTGATTGGCTTAAGGAAGAGTGAACAAAACATTTTTAATGTTAAAAATTATATAAAAGAACATTTTTTTAATGTCATGGCACAAAACAGATTGGAAAACAGAGATCTAAGCAGTTATACAGATAAACTTCTTGTCACCATACAATGTTAAAGATCATCTTCTGTAGGTGTTTGAATAACGCCTACCACCTACAGCCTGTTGTAAATATCTTGTCAGCAATATAAACGGTTACATCTGCGTTTTCAACAGACCTTGACATCACACGTCTGTCACTGAGCCACCGTGCACATTTATGTAAACACGTCTTTTGTTTTTTTTTTAATTTATTTCATATCATAAACGTAGATTTTTTCCTACAATTGTTTATCAAGAAACATGTTTTCCTTCAATTTTTTTTTAAACCAGTATCAATCCCCGCTAAATATTACTGGTGTGATTCTTTAGATTTACAAGGTCATCGTAAATCTAGTATTATTCACACAATATTGATTTATCGGCTATGGTTATAACTAGCCGAGCCGAGCCGAGTACCAACATAACGCTGTCGCAAGCGCATATATTGAAACAAAACATTTCGCCATGCGTAAAGATAAGAAATGTGTCTCGAAATGCAAAAGTCGAATCACAAGTCTCAACAAAGCTTGTCATCTTACGAAATTGTATACCAACATAATAAAATGTAACAATAAAACTGCATGGTACGAACCTATTATGAGCACGCCACCGGTTGCAGAGGTGCAGGTACTGCCGGCACTGGATGTACATGAACACGGCGCCGCCCGTGAAGCCCACAGCGACCACCACCAGCTTGGTCCAGAATGGCCATGCTGTACACAAACATTGACTGCTTATACGTCACCTAGTGTTAAAGGTGACGGATTCTTCGGGAGGATAAGAGAAAAACGTTCTTACAAAACGATGGTACATAGTTTGGGCTTAACAGACCAACCCGTTCAAACTACTTATAAAAAGTCGTTAGTCTACATGGGCTTAATTCTAGATAAAAATTAAACAAAACCTAGGCGTATTCGTTTTGGAGTTTCTGTTTTAAAATCAAACTCGACAATGTATTTTATCCTTTTCCCAATGAAAACGCTGCAAAAACTTTGCGGCAATCATTTGCAGTGCACTGTTTCCATCATGTTACCTATGCTAAAGTATAAAGTTTACCAATGAGTCCTCTATTGACTTCTTCGACGGCGCGCTCAATGAGCACGAAGAGCGACCACATGACGCAGAGCGCGGCGACGCAGTGGAACAGCACGGCGCAGCATAGCCGGCGACGTTCCACTCCAGACATCTCCAGCAGCCGCCACTGACAACACAATGCTACGCTATAACATACTCTATGTTGCATGTAAATAAAGCTGTGATCAGTGTGCGGTATACAACGATGTTAGTTTAACTACCGTATGAATTCCGACGTTCGTCTATTGACCTTATTTCGGCTGAACTAAGAACGTAGAGCCAAATAAGCCATGCAAATCAATGCGATACTGTTAATTACATGATGTTTAATGAGTCATGAATGATCAACACTCCCGATTTTTTAGCTCATCTAGACTGCCATGTGTGGTGAGCATTGTTTCATAGTCTATTAGTCCTAAGCGATCTCATATAATGCTATGCCTATATTAACAATGGTTTCGGATTAAACATGAAAATTTACTTTTATGTACGATATAAAAAGCTAACGCAAGGAAGTGACTAAACATCTTATAAAAACCAATTGAGCAACATTTTTGGCGACAAAACCACTTGTAACAATCATGCACAAAAAATCCTAGTGTATTTTTTTTTGTGACAAAAACTGAAGCTTAGTTATGGGTTAATCCCATTTGATGTTATTGAAAGAATATTATTTATCCTGTTAACACCCACTTCGGGAGAATTTACATCATACTGTAGATATATAAATCCAGCCAGAGACATATTATATCAGGAACCATTGACATATGTTTCTGCATGAATGTTAAATTATGCTAAACATTGAGATGAACACATTGGCTCAACCGTTGCAATTACCTAATGTTTTGTTTACATTTAAAATTCGATAAATTCAATGGGTGTGTTATGCAACATAAAACTTACCTCATTGAATGGTTTTATTTTTGTATGCATAATGAAGTTGAACTTGCATAATTCACATGATCGAGTTTCTGATGCTGTTAACCATTGCTGCAGGCAACTTTGATGGACATATTTTAGACTGCCTGTAATAAAAAAAAAGACAAAAAATTATAACTAGTTCAACAACTGGTACTAATATTTATAATGTTATTAATGTGAAAGATGTATGACTGTTTATCAGCAGGCAACAAAATCATGTTATAAGTCTGGATTAAATTTAGAACATAATTTAATTTCCATATGAAATAACTCAAGGGCAAGTATTTTTTTGACCTGCCGTGAATTTTGTTACGGGCAAAAGCTTTGACATTCAATAGAGATTCTATAATATTCTTCAATGTACTTCTGTCAATTCTCTATTCAGCTGTAAATAGCATCTGTTTGCATATGAGGTATACACACAATACATATTTACTTACACATATATGCACTAAGTAAGAAGGTCAAGTTGTAAAAGTAATAAATGGAAAATTACTTATGTCAATATATTCATGCAATTTACTTCCGACCTTCACCTAATTGATTTTATTTAAAACTTAAACAAAAATTAATAGCTTGCTTCTCTTATTTATTGTTGCTTCTCAAAAAATTATAACTCTTTTATGTTACCAGGGTTATTCAATAAGATTGGTTACATATAATGATTTGCTAACTCAGGTATAAATTCATTAAATGAATTTTGCAGAGGCAAAGCAATAGTATCTCAACCCACAATAGAAATTGCATACACCTTTTAGGAGATCCCATTAGAGATGAGATTGTTTAGTCAGATGGGTTCATCCATAAAAAATGAAAACTCATTTAATGCCATTCTTGAAACATTTACAATTGTTCTCTAATAGCATATTCGTATATCTTTAACGTCTTTATATTAAATGTATAATTAATGAACTTTTATCCTCATATGTAACACATCACACACATATTCTTTGAAACATAATAATTCACAAACAAAATTAATGTTTCTCTAATATTAGATGTAATGAAATGAGACCAATATCTCTTCCTTAAACTTGCCATGTATTTATTAATAATATAATTAACCTTTTAAATCATACACCTTTTGTTTCGTTTTTTTATTAATTTTTATTAATGGTTTATTTTAAACCTTATTCATTCATTATGGCATTCATAAAAAAACTGCACCGGAACAAAGATTAAAAATAATTTTTCAATTTCTAACAATAGTAGAAATAATTATTTCTAAACATAAAACATAACATCTGTGACCATTTAAGTCAGAATTGATTATGCAAACATAATCATGTAATATACATGTAATTAAAAATTACAATGAATGCTTGCTCAAGTAAATTAAATATTTTAGGGTGTAGATATAAAACGGAGCTCACCAGAACAGTAGCATGGTGCCAGCAATGGGTTGTGAGCTTCACTCTCGCAGTGACAGATGCGACAGATGTCCCCGCTGGAGTTGCTGCAGGATGTCCGGCTGCTCCCTGATCCGGCTCTGACCGCCTCCCGAACGCAACCACCACCACCCCATTCCCAGCTCTCGATGTCGGATGAATTCTTCACGTTTATTAGCTGGACTGGCATTATGTCTCCTTTATTTTATACCTCAATGCGGCTCGCCTAACATATTACACCTCCTTTACATTATATTATTAAATATGACTTTGATCACATTGCATATCGACAAAGCAGTCATCGGTTAAGATGTCACTTTTTCATTTCACAGAATGCTATTCTACATAACTATTCAAAGAATTTTTGACACAATTTAAAAAGAATTAATTTGGACACCCAGCAAGATCAACACAATTTATACGTCTTTTTATATTTGGTTCCCAATATATTTTTCATCCGTTCAACAACAAGAAAGACAAAAACATCAATAGCTGAACTGAACTGCTTGAAACATAGATTATGTAAAAATATAAATACAAATTGTCATTTTATTTCCATTCTCAATTCTGACCGAAGATCAAATCGAAGTAGTAATGTAAACTTTGTCTTGCTGGAGTAAGACTTAATTTAGGATGCTAAAATTCCAACACTAAAATGAAATAAGAGAGAAAGCGTTCAGTAGGTCTCTTTTTAATGTTTGCCAGGCGTTAAAAGTGGTCGCTTTGGTATTATTACCATTGGATTAATACCATAAAGGCTACCTATTTTAAAAGGTTATATGAAAATAATATGATAATTGAGAAGTGTTTGGTATAGATTACATTATGCCAAAAACTCAAAGATTTTGTGTTAGACTATGATATTTAAATATTACAGTTTATGTATTTGGCATAAATGTGAACTATACTAATTCCGCAATGAGAACCTGAAAGTATTAAGTATATGATTAATATACATAAATATAATAGAATAATAAAAAAAAATAGATTTGTCTCAAAACGGGACAAGAAAAGTCTTAACAAATGTACAACCGAAAACAATTAATAACTGTTTGAAACCGATTAAAAAGCTTATTAGTTATTATATAGCTGTATATAACCCATTACTTGCAATACTTCGTTTATTACTCTATCTTTGTACTCTTTGCTAATTGTCTACGATCCATCCATTTTCTGTCTCTTTGATCTTGTGGTCTGTGGTCTGACGGCGGCATTTCTTTAACCGCTGTTGCTAAGTTTTTATATAAAAATGGATTACCCTGTTAATATTAAGGCTGATGCCATTACACTTGTTAGTCAATTTATTCAAACTGTCGATAAATCTTTAGCGCAGAAATTTATCGAGAAATCTAAATTGGTAAGTATACAGGAGAGTGAACCCACGTGTTAGCCCAATATATCCACACGTGGTTTATGAAATATTTCAGTCAATTCGGTTTTATAGTCATGTCCTTATACATAACACGATAATTAATGTAGTTATCTTGCTTTCTACCTATTACAATGAAATGTTTAATTTTTTCAGAAACCTAGTTCGGACAAATTGCCTAATCTTTGTGAAATTATAAAAGAATACATAAAGCTAAAAAAGGTTTCTGCTCTAAAGGATTTGTCGCGAGGTGCTTCAAGGTAATTAAACCAATTGATTTGATAGTTAAAAAACAAAAACAACCCTGTTAACATTTATTTTTTTAAATATGAATTGAAACGGTATTGGTTTATTTTAAATACTAATTTTCAGTTCTGACGATTCTAGTGAAGACGACAAACCTAAAAAATCTGTTCAAGTGAATGGCAAGGCGCCGGTTGGAAATAACAAGAAAGAATCCTCTGATTCTGACAGTTCTGAAGATGAAAAACCAAAAACAAATGTGAGTATTGAACAAATATTAAATTCACTGAAAATTTATTATTTTAATATGATGATAAAAAAAAAGGTTTTGAAATACTGTGATATTATTTTATATTCGTCACTACCTCTGATTATTTTTGAGCATTCAGTAAGTAAAATGTTTTTAGTAGTGTACTTAAAATATGATATGTTTTCAAGGTCAAAGCTGTGACACCCAAACCACAAGTTAAGAAACCTCAATCATCAGAGGATAGTGACAGCAGTGACGATGATGCCACAACAAAACCTAAAAAACAGCCTGTCAAGCCACAAACTACAAATACTCCAAAAGTAGTTAAGAAACAGTCATCCTCTGATGACAGCAGTGACGATGATAAGAAAACTAAACCACAAAAAAATGCCACTGCAAAACCGAATGCAACACCTGCAAAGGCCGCAGTGAGTAAAAAAGAATCTTCTGACAGTGATGACAGTAGCGATGATGAAAAGAGTAAAAAGCCAGCACCAAAGCAACCTGTCAAAGCTGCACCTGCAAAGAAACAGGAGTCTTCTGATGACAGTGATGACAGTGAAGATGAAAAACCTAAAGCCCCACAAAAAGCTGTTAAAGCGCAGGCAACTCCTGCTAAGAAACCAGTTAAAGTAGAAACCCCGAAAAAGCAGGCATCCTCAGATGACAGCGATGACAGCAGTGATGATGACAATGAAAAGAAGCCCAAAGCAGCTCCTAAGGCTCAAGTGCCAGCTGCTGCTAAGCCCACACCCAAGAAGAAGGCATCTTCATCAGAAGATAGTGACAGTAGTGACAATGAAAAGAAACCTACTCAAAAACAGGTTAAACCAGCTGTTGTAAAACCAACTCCGGTTAAGACACCTGTTAAAGTACAAGCAACGAAAAAACAAGCGGCATCTTCTGAAGACAGTGACGATGATAGTAGTGATGATGACAGCAAAAAGAAATCCAAAGTAGTCCCTAAACTTCAAGCAACTCCAGCTGTTAAAGTAGCGCCGAAAAAACAGGCATCATCATCTGAAGACGATGACAGTAGTGATGATGATAAAAAGCCAGCCCAAAAGCAGACCAAAACTGCCGCTACTAAACCGGTAGCAAAGCCTACTCCAGTTAAGAAGCAAAAATCGTCCTCAGAAGACAGTGACAGTAGTGAAGATGAACAAGCAGCCAAATCTAAACCTACACCAAAGCCTGCTCAAAAACCACCAACGAAAAAGGAATCTTCGGATGACAGTGATGACAGTGAGGATGCAGCTCCCAAGGCAGTTGCCAAAACTCCAGTCAAATCTGCTACACCAGCCAAAGCAGCAGCACAGGAGTCATCTGAAGATGACAGCAGTGATGATGATGCCACTAAAAAGACTGTTGCACCAACACCGAAATCTAAACCAGCTAAAAAAGATTCTTCAAGTGAAGACAGCAGCGATGATGAACCACAAGCCAAGACACCAAAAAAAGCAGCTGAGTCCTCTGATGACAGCGATGATGATGGTCCACCTACTAAGGTAGCAAAGAAGGCGAAAACTGAAAATGCACAGGTATAATTTTTCACTTACCTTTTATATACGATCACACAGATCTTCAAGATTTCAGTGTTCTGTGTATAACAACAGTTCTATAGTAATTATTTATCTATCTATTCAACAATAAGGTAATACATAAGAAATGCCAATATTTTTAAAATAAATCATCCAAAGCATTTTAAAATAATGTACTCAACATAATTATGACAAAACATATTTTGGTAAGATTTCATTTCTCATAACTTTTTGCTCTTTTACCATGTTGTTTTATAAACTGTGAACTTTTTAGTCTACGGAAAATGGCTTCCAAGCTGGCAAAAAAAGAAAAGCATCAGGAGGCGAGCCAACGCCAGCTAAAAAACCATACAACAATTTTGTGAAGGTTAGTTAATACAACATATAACATATTGTCACATGTTATATGTAACACAGTGAGATATTTCCGATCTTGTGTTAATACGAAAAACTTGAAGAGATCTGCAGTACATTTTCTTGAAAATGCATCTCTTTGATTAGTGAAATGTAAATATTTTATGGCACCATTTAATTTTTTTTTAATGGTAAAACTTTTGTTATTTTATTCAGAACAAATTATTAAACTAATTGCTTTGGGTAATGTTGCTCTGTAATAATGTACAGTATGTCTGCGCTGTTTTTGTATGAACTATTGTAACCAGAAACATGGCGCTTAACTGATCTGATATTTTATTCATATTTCTTTACAAACCATAATTATAATTGTTTATAATTACAAAGAATTATATTTAAACATTTAATTAATTTGCTTTAGAAATATAATAAGTGTAGAGAATTTTAATATAACATCAGTGGATTTAATCACCTTTTTTGATAAATTAGTATCATTTCTATGGATTAAGTAGCTATTAGTTTAAGAAATATTTTGCAAATACAAGTTGATGGTTAGTCAATTTGTATTGTCCAATGTTTTAGGGCACAAAAGTAGTTTCAACGCCCAGTGAGAAGGACAGTGAAGGAGATTCAAATAAAACAACCCCATTCAGACGTGTTGCTACTGAAAAAGTAGCAGTGGACCCTAGACTTAAGGATAATTCATTTGAAGCTAAGGTAAATGCCCAAAAATTTTCAAAGCCAAGGCAACTCCATGTTTGTTCACGGATAAGACAAGCTTATAGCGCAGTGGCTTATAATTTCGGGCATTTACTTTAAGTCATAACATTGAGTTGTCTTGGTATTAAAACTAACGTATCTCTCGATCAGGAGGGCGAGGAGCAAGAAGCTGACGAAGTTGATGGTTCATCACATCACCACAATTCTGGAAGAGGCGGGTTTAATCGCGGCAGGGGATTTAATGATAGGGGAGGCAGGGGAGGTTTTAGGGGTCGCGGAGGTTTTGATAGAGGAGGCCGAGGAGGCAGGGGTGGATTTGGGGATCGTGGAGGCAGAGGCGGATTTGGAGACCGTGGGGGCCGAGGTGGATTTGGTGATCGTGGAGGCAGGGGTGGATTTGGTGATAGGGGTAGAGGAGGAAGAGGAGGTCGCGGTGGCGACAGAGGTGGCCGTGGGGGCGACAGGGGTGGTCGCGGGGACCGCCATTCTTGGGGAGGTGATAGAGGAGGCTTCAACAAAGGTGGATTCAATAATAGAAAAAGTTTTGATGGGGGAGACAATAATTCTCAAAATAAAAAAATAACGTTCGACTAAATGGGTAAGATATGTGTAATAAACTTAGATTGTTTATCATTATTCAATTGTCAACATACAATTTTATCAAAATATAATTTCGATATTTATTATAACTTTAATTTTTTTTCCACTGGTACCATTTAAGACACTACTTTTAACTATTAAGTATAGAAAAGTTAAGTATTGTATGGCATCTGTACAAACAACAAACTAAAAGTAATTTAGAACAATTTAGCAGTGTATAAAATGTGTATTTTATCCATAGAGTGGAGCTCGCGGGTCATGGGGTGAGCGTGCGAATCAAGACTTAAAGCACACGCGAGGCAAGTCTTTCAAACACGAGAAGACCAAGAAGAAGCGAGGCTCGTACCGCGGCGGTGCCATCGACACAGGGGTCCATTCTATTAAATTCGAAGATTAATTAAGTGTTATCACTTATGTTTATGTCTAACGCATTGTAGTTCATCATGCATCTGTTTTTTAAAACATTAGTTTCGCAGCTTGTTTTGGAACTCGTATAGATTTAAGTTTTCAGTTGACAAATGTGATGTTTCCTAATTAAACCGTTAGGCCTTGACGGGTACTGCATCTGTACTACATGATATGTGTATGTATTTTATGGTATTAATAATTTTCCATATTTTAAGTCACAGTGTTAGGTCATGAATTTTATGGATAATTCTGTTTAATGATTGTATGTGCTTAGGATGAATACAATACATATTTTTCTTTAGGTAACATTACCTAAATCCAGGATTTATATTGCCCAGTTTTTTATACACGAATTAATACGCCTCGATATGTTTGTATCTTATGTGTAAGAGTATGTTTAGTTTAAGCTAGTTTCTTTTTAAATAATTCTGTAAATAAGTTTACTTAGTTAAGATTGTTTTGTGGAGAGACCTTTGTGGTTTAGTTTCTTTAAGATCATCTTCAAACAATATGATACAAATAAACATATTTCATTATTACGAACACTTGCTTTAATTGAACGACCGATAGCCTCCAATAACTTTTTTAAATTTACGAGTCTAATAAATATTTACTTTTTGGCCGTCCGATGTCGTTGGGATAGTTGCATTTGGCTTAAAGGTTGAGTAGCCAGACCATAAAATTTCAAAAAAAGAAAAATTGACACATGTCACTGTCAGATGTTTGGTAACATGTTTTGAAAGAATTTTTCTTCATCATATTACAAGTTAATTATATAATTTTAACATTAAAATGTTAAGGACACCTTTACAAATGCTTCGTTTTCGATCAGTAGGCAATATAAACTGCATGCAATCTAAAAGTTTTAAAAATTTTGGTCATAAAAGACAACCTGTGCCCACTATAACCATAATATGGCATGGATACTTAACATTTGCGTTTATCGGCCTTTGCGTTAATTGGAAAAGGTAAGTAAAAAAGATAAAATACACATGTAAACGTCTCATTTGATTTTCTCCCAATTGAAGTATAACGTTTTTTAGAGTTGGGAATTTTATCTTTGGTGAAGATACTGAACAGCCTACTACAACGGAATAATATATTTTTATCGAACTGGATAATTTTGAGAATCTAGTGAAATTCTTTCATAATGCTGTGAATAAGGAACTAAGAATAATCAATAGTAAGTATTAACAATTAATTGAACCCATTGATTGTACATTTTATTTACTTACTACACTTTTAAATACTATGTGCTCTTTGTTTCAGCAAAAATAATTTACAACACATTTAGTTAAATGTAGAAATTAAGAATATATATTGAAATTTTGAAATTTCTACTGAGTAGTCTCAACTATATAACAATTTGTTGTCTTTAATGCACCAATTAAAGATCTTATTTCTATAAAACTCTGGTGATAATTACCTTATCCAAGGCTATGGTTACTGATAAGTATATCTAAGAAGTTAGGAAAGTGTAAATAATCTTTATGAAAACTAGAAAATTATACATTTTATATTAAGACTAGGTAAAATTCAAAATCCTAGTAGTACTAGAATAAATAAATAACAACTCAAAATAAACCATTATCTCATATTGATGCATTTTATTTTTGATTTAATAATTGTTAACACAAAGGAAATATTTGGAAATGTGAAAGTGGTCAATGTCAACTGCTCTTGAGTAACCCGGGGTAATAATTAAATTGAGATGACAAATATTTTCACAAACAAAAGCAGTCTATCTGTTGTGTACCATCAGCAGACGTAGAATATCTACATATTGCGTAAATACATTATTTCTTACCATATATGACAGAAATTAAAAAGATGGAACAAAGGACAGGATAGAAGGATTAGAGATTGTAGGTTCACATATATGTAATGAATAAAACAAACTTAGAATAAAATACTTTATTAAGCTCACATAGTTCTTGCATTTTAAACACTAAAAGTGGTATATAATAAATCTAAATAAATAGTTTTAAAGTAACGATGATTATGTAATTAACACTAAATAATAAACTGCAGATGTAAAGTTTTATATTCTACATTTAATTTCTTGTACCAAATAACTTAAAATATATGTACGTAATGATATAAAAATGTAACTAAGATAATCATACAAGTTGTATATGTCTTAGTATCTAATTTAGTTGGTGCACCAATCGCTATATTTTTTAGGTCTATAATTTCCATCAGCTGATATTTATTGCTACTGTTAGGGTTAGTAACAGTTTATTGTAATTGTAACATTCCGGAAGCTGTGTACAAAGCCTTATATATAAATTAGAAGAAGTGAAATATCACATCATCGCGAGCAATTTTAGCAAAGAAAGCACCAATCAGTTAATATTGGACCATACGGACACGAAGTGGCGTTTGTTACGTGTGTTTATGTACATAAATGTTTTTCAATTACTTTTTGACTAATTGAATTAGACCTTTTAAAACGTAATTTCAAATTTCTTTGATTATTTTTCCTTGACTAGTTTAATACATGCTAATATTTTTTTTCATAATTCATTTCTTAATGCCGTGGTGATTTTGTTTTATATATTGATAAATAAGGTTGTATACAATTAAAAAGAAACACAAGATCGCGGCGTGGTAATGCATCGGCATGTTGCGTATAGCGCTTACGACTCCCGGATGTTTTGCTTTGACACTGTTTACTTTGGCAGATGTTGGTTGAATCTCTTCGGTTGCATTATATTTCATTTTAGATTCCTTTACATTGTTATTGTTATTCACTACATTTATATTGTAATTCTGGCTGGTAATAACGTTTTCATTTTTAGTCGAAAAAATCGTATCTTCGTTTTTAAATGTTGCGTTGTTCTTACCTGTCTCTCTTTCTTCATCATGTTCATGTTTTGAATTTAATTCGATAGTATTTTCAGAACATACTTTTAAGCTTTCTTGCAAATAGCTATCAATTTTTGTTAACTGTTCAGACACAATGAAATTTGCCAAAGGACTGTGAGCTCTCTTAACAGGTTCGTCAAACTTAACGTCAATAAAATTCACTTTGTCGTCCCAATTAATTAAACTATCTGCTTTCGTGTTAGAATGTTCTTTTAATAATGTTTTAATTATTTTGTAACTTTGTAAATCTTCGTATTCGTTATTAATTATTTTGACCGGTGTTATTGGGCGATCGAGGAGTGTCATTGTGTGATCAATTTGTGGCGTTGAGCGGTCGATGGGTGTTATAAGACGATCGATTGGTGTTATTGACCGACCGAAAGGTGTTATTGGGCGATCAATAATAGTTATTGGAACACTGAGAGGTGTTATTGGGCGATCGTAAACTGTTGGACGAATAACTGGTGTTCGCGGTCGTTCGAGCGATAGTTTCGCAGGTTGGAGCGGACCGTCTATCTCAAAAGAGACCGGCGTGAATTTCACTTTGAAGACGTCTTCGTTAGTGATGGTTTCAGTTTTGACGATGTTGTCGACGTAGTCCTTGTTGCCGTGTGCATCGCTCGTCTCCGATACATGAGGCGTGTCGACAACGTCGCAACGCGTCGAACTGTGCATTCGATCGACAGTTACTTTGCTAAGTAACTTGCCATCAGAGCTTCTTATGTCGGAAAACAGTCCTCCATCGAAGTGGAGGGGGGTTTCCAACTTCCTCGTCCGTTGCGGCGGCGGTGTTTCAATGTCGGGGAATATAGAGGGAGAAAGAGAGACCGGTCTAAATACAGTGGTGGAGTAAACAGTGTCAGAGTTGTACATTATCTGTTGGGGGTCGTTAGCGGGCGTGTATCCTGCAGTAAGGTCGGCCCGCTCTGGCGAAGAAACTCTGTCCCTCGAGATTCTTCTTGCACACCTGAAATGAACATAAGTGCAAATTCCCACGATTAACATAAAGTACGTAACGTACAACAAATACAACAAATGTAAGGAAAACAAATATCATTGTCATTATAAAATTTACACAAAACATCTATGTTAAATAAATTCAAGACTCGTATTGAAATTAGTTATAAACATATAAAATGTTACAATAATAACTTCGTAACAGTTTGTATAGCAATATTTTATACAAAAACAAAGTATTGTTTCATTAAAAACTTGTAAGTATTTATAAATTAACATATGTACATAAAATAGCCAAAACAATTCTACTTTAATCATATTCCACTCGGCTCTAAGCGTTGTCTAAAAGCAACATTTCTGAGGGGTACGCTAAACTACAGTAAAACAACCTTCCAAGAATTTTGGGAAGGTTTAAAAGTTCAAAACGGACATGTACATACAAGTTAATCTAGACATGACATGGTACAGGGCACACGGTCGGAACACGCACACAATTTACATGGTTAATTCAGGAATCAGTTCAGTGGGAGCGTATGACAAGCTTTTTTTACTTCAACGCGCGGAACATTGTGTGTCGTGTAATATTGCATGTTTCTAAATCGTATGAAATTAAGAAAAATAATAATGATTATAATAAGTGTGGGGGATTTGATCTTTTCTGCATGGAACGTGTGCATTCTCAAGATGCAATTACTAATACAACATTATTATGAAAGGCAATGAAATATAAAATGTAAATGTAAATATTTAAATCAAACTGATGTTTACAGTTTTGACTATTTCATGTATCTAGTTAATTAATTTTTATTTCAAAGACAAGAATTTAATATTTTTAATTGAGTGTTGCAAGTAAAAAATTATAGATTTGAATAGTCTTGCAAGTATAAATATTAACAAGATATAATGTTATAGAATTTAATCACGATACAGGTATACGTTTAGAATCGATTGGTAATATATTAGTACGCTGGCATCATACGCACCGTGCAGTTGAAGCACTGACTGTGGTAGTTATTGTTGAGCGCCTCGACCCACCTGTCGCCCGCCTCCACGGGGAAGCCGCAAGCGAAACATTTCGTCGTGAAAAGCTCGTTCCAATCTAGAAGACACATCCACATATCTCTATATTAACAATAAATCAAACATTTATTATTTTTTATTCGAATTCATTGCTAACAAGTTTTTATAAAGTCTAAATTACCTCTACCAATGTAAATAACTGACCTGCTTCACAATATGGCAATCCGTCCTCTAAGAAGAACGGATTGTTACCAAACAACTTGCCGCAGTACACGCAGTTGAAGCACTCCGGGTGGAAATGTTTTCCGATCGCGTTCAAACAGTCCTGTAATAGATCGTAAATAAATCTTACATAACTAAGAAAATCTTTTATGTTCAATAATGCATTTTAACTACGAGATTGACTAGATCGATTGATTCAGAGTAACTGTACTATGAAAAATCTACAATAAGTGTATATTTAAATAACCATCAAACTACTCTGAGTACATCAGAATGTCACACAACTTACGCCCTTGATCTTGGCATGGCACTTGTCACAAGCAGGAGCAATGTACTGCTCAAAGCAGAACTCGCAGTACAGCTGGCCGCCCTCCTCCACGAAGCCGATGTCTTGCAGCGGGCGGCGGCACGTCGCGTTCACGCACACGAAGTGCTCCGGGCACCAGATGCGGCCCAGCGCGGTTATAAATGGACCCCTATGTACCACAACTTATGTTACTCATGAACTAAATTATTGCAATATTTCAATTATTGATTAATATCGTTTAATACCGCATTCAGAACCGTCAAAAGGCCCCAGTTCGTGTAGATTTGGTAATAAAAATATATAAGAATGTTCTCCCTTAGAAACCAGTTAATGACTCTAAGTGCGGCAGTGAGACATTTGTTACAGAAAAACCATGCTATCACAAAACAAGCATGCATAAAAATATTAAGTTTCTTACTTTAGATTGTTCAATAAATCAATTTTAGTTAGAAAATGATGTTACCTTGTTATAGCTTTCTCACAAATGTGGCACACTGGATATTGTCCCTCCGCTACGTCCACTGACGTCATAGTACTCAATGGACGTTGAACAATACGAGAGTCTCTTCGACCGTCGTCGTTTCTGATTTTTTTCTTCTCCCTTCGTTTAACCACCGTTTCCGTCTCTGTGTTATCTGTTTTAGATTCATCGTCGTTACCATTGTCGAAGCTGTTTGCTACGTTATTGTCGACTTTAGGAGATTTGAATGCATAAAGCGTGTTGTCGTACAAATTGTTCGGCAATTTCTTTGTAAATTCTTCTGTAGTTTTTATATCGTTTTTGCCATTCTCAGGAGATTTGCGAAGTGAATTTATTTGGTTGAGTTCCGACCAGCCGTTAGTTGGCTTGCTTTTAGTTTCGTCAGAACTATTTGAATCTTCAATCTTTTCAAAAAGTTTACGTTTGCTTAATGTATTGGAAAAGCTGTTTTCATTTCTCACATCCGTCTTGTATACATCTTGGCTTGAGATATTCATTCCATCGAGGAATGTGGTCTTTTCAAAACTAGACTTCTTTCTTAATGTGTTACCATTGCTTATGTTAATCTCAGACTTGTCCTTATACATGTCGTCGCTGCTCGAGTAGTCGCTTCCATTCGACGACTTTTCAGAATTATTCAATGATTGCAGTATACTTAATGTTAATAAATTAGTATCGGAATTCTTCAATGGATAATCGATTTGTTTCTTTGGCGTTTGCGTATTCAATACATTTAAAATTGATGGGCTCGGGGGATCGAAAGTCGGCACTGGAGTGTTGGGTATGGGAGGAGGTACGGGAGGATAACCACTGTTATCGTCGATGGACAAAGGCGACCGTGTACCTCTATTAAGAAAATTATTTTCAGGTGTTTTGCACGCGTCGTCGAAGCTCTTATTCAACGGTCTCCGTAAAGTACTTTCGCGACTGCTGTTTTCTGATGGAACGGTATCGGAATTGAGAGGGTGTTTGGTTACAACGGTGTCTTGAATCTTATTCGCCATGCTCTGAATATGATCCGCCGGTTTTATTTTCCTTTGAATCCCTATTTCGTATCCGTTGAGTGCCATTTTAGCCATTTTTCTTATTAGTCTTTCCTCAGCTTGGCTTTTGAAATCAGCTTTAGCAGGACTGCCGTGAATCTGCGTATCGTTAACTGTTAGGAAAACAAAACACAAACATTTACACAAAGCCATGGAAACGAATTACGTTAGATGCTATTTTAAAAGAATTAAATGCCTAAAAACAATCACACTATGTTACGATTTACAACGAGCCAGAAAAGATACGATCATGCAGCACGCCAAACAACAGTCATAGACTTTTGCTGGAATCACCTAATGTTCCCATTGCAGGAACCGCAAAGGGGCACGCGAGAGCCCGGCAGGACGGCTTTGTTCAACACTCCCCTGCCTCGTTTGGGCGCGGACGAGACCCCGAAAGTTTTGCCACGAACGGCGCCTCCTACACTCGAACCTGTCGACGGGGTAGGATCACACACTGGAACTTGGTTAGCACCAGAAATCGAAGGAAGTGGTTTATAAAACTCGGATGGTCTGTTAGCGGTAGCGACAGATTCGTTAGTACTATTAAGGGGTAAACTTTCGTGGATGGCTTGTAAATTCATGACAGGCGGTGGAAAGACTTGTCTGGAGATGTTAGATGGCCGAATATTAGAATCGATTTGTTGTTGATATGAGTCGCAGGAAATCGAACCCCCCTTTGTAATTTCTATAACTTTAGCAGTTTGCATTTGTTCAAATTCTTCAAATGTTTTTTTAGACGTATGAACCGTAGTGTTTCCATATTCGGACACATTTTGAAACTGCATCTCTTTTTGTCCATAATTTTGATTAATCATAGAATCCTCCATGAAACTAAGATTTCCCTTGTCATATTTCTCTACTTGGTGTCCTGATTTTGAACCTCTCGTTTCATATACAACTGATTGTTCTGGAGCTCTCTGTGTACTGAATGTTGAACATACGCTTGTTTGAAAGTCTCTTTGGCTATTCTCGTGGTCTGTTTTTAAATTTGCCTGCAAGAGACGCGGTCCTTGTTGCAGCTGTGTAGTGGACTCTTTGATACGAGGCGCGTGAGCTTTTAAATTACTGGTTTGAAGTCCTTGTCCTGGCGAACGTGATCTCAACATAGGAGTAGACGAACGACTGACTTCGGTACTCGATACTTCATACACCTGACTTTTGGGAGCAGTATGTTCTACTGTAACTAGATTCATTTGATAATGAGGGATAATAGGAGCTGGCTTATTGATTAAACTTGGTGTGGTAGGTCGACTGCGTACAGGAGAACTTCTAGTTGCCTCGTCTACGACTGGCTGGAAAGTAGGACAGGGCAGATTATCCTTCTGTACGGATTGTCCTTGATGATCTGTTTGTCTTATTTTTGTTGTAGTATGAGGAGGGGTAGTCTGATATTCTGGCATAGTTACTCTGTGTGAAACAGCTTGGGAGGCATTTAAATTAGAACGAAGCATATTATCTGCCATTTGAGAACAGAAAGCAGGCTTCACAGAGGTTAATGACGAAGTCTCTATCTTATCCCGTTGTTCGAAATAGCTTTGCGCTGTTTTAACTGATGAGAACTCTTGTACATTCGAGCTGCTAGTTGTTGCAGCGAAATGATCTGATTCTGTTGTATCTTTCTTCATCTCATATTTTCCTGAAGTTTTTTGTTCAATTCTTGATTGATTCCTTCCAGCTTCCGCGGGTAAATTAGATAGTTTTGCAAATTCTTCAGGCGGCGGTGGCGGAAAAACTTGCTTGGCCACCGGTATAAACGCTGAGCGTGATCCTGATTGTATTTCTTTTGCGTTCTGTTTCACTAAAGGTTGATTAACTTCCTTTAGGTGGCACGATTCAAATGCATTGTCTATCTCACCGCGAGATTGGTAATCTGGCAACGGATTAGTTTCTGTATACGGAGATAAATTGTATGTTTGTAAATTTGCAGAACCTAAAGGATTATATGGCCTATCTGGTGCTATTGTTAGTGCATCTCTAAGGGATCCACGCATAATAGATGGTTTTTGTTCACTACTCTTAGAAGAAATATTTTTCTGAGGGTTTGATTTCTGAGACTGCTGCTTCACAGATGATTGCGATTGCATTGTTTTCTTCTCTGGCACTTTGAATGGTTTATTTTCTAATTTAGGTGGATTCTCACGCTTCATTTGTGGTTCGATTGTATTTAACTTGTGAATATTTGACACATTTGATGAAGTTTGCATGTGTCCCGTGTTAACGCTCAGAAGATCGGAAGCTTGAATCGAAGGTAAAGGCGAATATGATCTCTCTGGGGCTATTGTTAAAGCTTCTGTCATTGAACTTGTAATATTTTTGTCAATCTTTTTCTCTTTTGATTCTAATTGTATTTGTTTCTCAAAGTTACATTTCACACCAGAACTAGTTCCCGGTTGTTGTACAGTCGTTTGTTGTAATTTCTGTGTTGATCCTTTGTCTGATACTAACTTACTTTTAATTAGAGGTTTATCTGTTTCAGTTGTAATACATTTTTCCTCGTTAAACATAGCTTGCTTCGAATGAGTTTTGATGAATGATTCTGACATAGACGACTCCTCTATAGTATTTGCCAGTTTTGTGTTATTGATCATATTTTCCAAGTTTTCATTGAAGGGTAATGGAATAAACCCTTTCGGATTCATCTGCGATTCATACACGCATATGCTCTGATTCTGCGAGGAAGCATGTTCTGTAAAGGATTGAATACTGCTCTTGGTTTCTTGCACAAGGCCAGACTGAACGGACTGAACCATGGACGTGGATTGCGATGAGGTAGTGTTGGCTGTGGTCATAGTGGCTGCACTAAAGGAAACATTTGATGATGAAGCTCTTTGCTCAGATGACATTGTCTGAGAACAACTTTGTTGTTTACTAACCATCTCTGATTTAAGTGCACTTTCGTTTTTAGAATAGACATCCCTATTGTCTTGTGCTAATGTTCGTTCAATAGTTTTCGGTGTGACGTCAGTTACGTCAGTGACGTCATCGTCAGGGGGGTTCGGCGGCGGTGGCCATATGATACTTTTTACATTTTGTGCTATTAGTATTTGATTATCCACAAAGGTTAGAAATGGGGAGGAAAGAAATAAATGAAAAGAAAATTAGTTATTTTGATATCTATATGAATTCAAAATACGAAAAGACATTGACAAAATAGTGTTTAGGAAGCGGGAATGTTATCTGATTCAAGATACTATGTATATGACGTATTATATAGAGTGACTGAGTGCCAGGAGTTATTTTGATGCTGCGACTGATATTGGCTGGCCGCTTAGCGCATACACAATTCTTTGCTGTTTATTTTTGTACATAGCTATAAAAAGCTGATCAGCATCTATTTATGTCTCTTTGATATTAATTACCTTTAAAAATGGAACCTGGGCCCTCTGTCGAAAATAAATTACAATTTTATTTATATTTTTTTTAATCTCAAAAACATTAAAAAATAACTATTAACGTTTGTGTATTATAAAAATATTTTTATTTGGCTCAAAGAGCCAGTAACCAGGCCATAAAATGATCAAAAAAAAATATTGCTGTCAAAACTGTCATACCTCCCGATGATTTTGCCATGTAATTTAACAATTTAAATTTGTTAAAAATGTAATAGTTAATGCAATACCAATAGGAAATGATGTATGTATGTACAGAATGTACTAATGTGCATACGATACGATGTCTGATAGGAAATTATAACTTGGTATTGCAGTATGTCCTGTCAGATGAACAACATACACATTTTGTGTGTTCGAGTGCATATATAAGTCGAAATTATGAATACAAATATTAATGCTTAACCTGGTATTCCTAACTTGTTAATTTATATATTCATATATTATTAGATATTCGTTTAAATAAATAAATATTTATTTTTAGTAAATATTAGCATTTATCGTATAAACTATTTTTAGTAGTAATATGTGTAGATATAAGTACATATATATGTTTATGTCTATGTAACATATCTCTTCTCATTTCA
>JAODUI010000029.1:5409884-5421266 GCA_027563995.1 Papilio gigon | reverse complement strand
TCGTGGACCATATCCTAACACAAGCTTTTTCAAGCTTACCAGGAATGGTCACAAGAAATATTAGTAAATTAACAAAAACCTGCTGATATTTAAAAAAAAACTACTTTATACTTTAAAACCATTATTTTAAAGTTCTTTTATCCTCATCCGCAATCTGGAAATTATCTCAAAAAGTATTGTTTGTAAAAACAAAAGACTACAACATTAAAGTGACTACAAGTGCAAATCTGTCATCATATTTGTTATTAAGTGACATTCCCACGCCCCCTGTTTTAGAAATTGTGAACACGTATTATTAATTCCTTCACCATATTATGTTAAGTGAATTTCGATATATAAAAATATCGCAAGACACATCAGTGAACATATTACCAGCAGATGTATTATTTATTAATGAATTGTGTTATTAGTAACTTATTTCTGTTAGACGTAATCAACTTTGTAATTAGTCGATCACTAAGTGCAGTGCAATTATTATTTTCATTTATCTTACATTTCATTATTAGTCGATTTAAAACTTCATTTGTTATGCAATGATTACATCCATAAATTTAGTACTATAGAGAATTATTGTAAAAATTGATCAATGTTTAGTTTTGGAGGCTTTAGGTATTCTGATGGACGGAGGCAACGGCAGCATATTGTTGCCGTATCTTACGTGAAAGTTCTTATCTAAAGATACGACCTCTTTCTTATGTACGGTCTTATTTACAGACATTTTGACAGTTTTATCCTGAAAACGATCATGTGTTAAGCCTCGAAGGAAATGTTAATGTCATAGAGAGTAGAATTTACGCAATTCAAATAACTTTTACTCACCAGGGCTTCAGTCTTCTTACGTAAATTGGATCTAGACAATGTAAGCGCTAATTCTGATTGCAGCCTACTCGATATGGAATCATCGTCTGGCATCAAATGACCGTCTACTTTGTCGCCGTTGAGAAAGTCGAGTTTAAGCGGTTCTCTTCTTCCAACATTATTAACGTATTCCCCTATAGTAACTGAAACTGGTCTTGCGATTTTCTTCATTGTCGCCGTCCCATTGGGTGCTCGAACGAAATAATTAGACGGTGGTTTTGGTTGAACATTTAGAGGATTCTTTAATTTATACGATTCGAGTGACTCTATCTCGGCATTTTCTTCTTTGATGTTCTTCAAATTGTATTGTATTTGTGTGTCTGCTTTATTGTTGTAATCTGGTGTTGGCGTGCGTTTGAGAGTGCCGACCTTTTTTACGTTTGAATTAATGATGTGATCAATTTTATCTGATTTCGGTTTTATATTCTCGACTTTTTTACTTTCACCGTTTTGATAGCCGTTTGCTATTGGCATCTGGAAGATAAACGTTATCATTTGAGTGTGAATTGTAAGAGCATTGATAAGAATTATTGTTAGTTCATAGTCACGACACATTGAAAAACATAGTAACTAAGTTAAACCTATAATTATTTTATCGGTATATGTGGACAAAGGAACAGGACTCCAAAACTCACGTGATGTTTACTTCATTTTGTTAAAGCAACTATACTTACGGGGGGCGGGGGCGGCGGGCAGTCGACGACATCCTTGTGCTGCTTCACGCCATTGCTGACAGGTGCTTCTACTGGAACTGGTGCAGGTTTCTCTTTCTTTAACTGCAGTGTTGACTGGCGATCCTAATGGCAAAAAAAAACGTGACAAAAAAAAATAATTAAAAAATAAGAATATGTCAGTGTATCTGTCTAGCCCAAATTCAAAACTATAAATTGCAATTAACGTTTGTCATTTAACCTTGTAAACTAAGGTTATATCAAAGTCATGAATTATAGATAATTCAGCATTGATAATGTTTCAGTTGAAATGATCTCGACACGCATGAAAACGACAGAAAAAAAAACTAAGTATTGAGTTTCATATTGTGAGTTACTGGTAAATTTCCGATGGGAATAAAAATATTTCTATTACGTTCATTCAAGAGTAGAGATACCTGTGTGTATATTTTATAAATTAAGCACGTAAGGGTACTTAGAAACATGTAAATGAACAAATAAAATTGCTAATTTCATACCTAATGGACTATAAACGACTTTAATTTTGATGCAACATATTATTTACGTGTACGTTAGCAACAGAAAAACTACGATAGTTTTTTGTTTCGATTCTTTATAATTAACGTTGAAAACGATCACAAATTCGTTGTTGAATTAACTTTCTAAACCGGACGGAACAAATCACAGTTGAAATTCACCTCGGATAATCGCTGTCCAAGGTGAAGCCAACTTAAACCATTGTTAAGGAGGATTTTAAACGTATGAAATACAAAAGTCTTTTGTATTTCATATTATGTATAATATGCCGTTTAAACAAAGCATCTCGAATCACTGCCATTGCCGTTTAATACAATAGTTATATATGTATTGTTAAATTATCATTGAAGGTAAAAATGAACGTAAACCCTCTAATACAAACACTTGGTTATACTTTACAATAGTCTCAATAGAAGGTCTTACAAAAAAACGGTTTTACATATATTCTGACGGAACTAACTGCGAAAGCAGTCTTACGGACTCGTACCGGCTTAAATAAATTGCTACATAAGACATCGATACAGTGTCAAAGCAACACAATTTACCAATAACTTAGTGTTAATATTTAAAAACAATGAAGGTTTTATTCGGCGAACTAAGTATGACTTAAAATTGATTCCCGCTTGAACCAATGTTTGAAATTAAATTATAAATATGCAGACATTTCTTAGTAGCGAGTCGGAGTATTACCGTTGAAAACTAATCACTCATGATCTGAATTTGCATTGTTTTAGTAACACAGCGTAACGTTGCGTTATATGATAAAATTTTAATTCGAATCTGTCTTACGTTAATCATATACTCTTTTAACTATTGCGATAGGACACCTGTATACGACCAGTGTACCAGTGACCTATACAGGATGATCAAAACAAATAATTCTCAGCGATAATTGTAAGCAAACATTACATCATGTGGCACCTGCATAATAGAGGTAAAAATCGTGTTATTTAATGATCGGGGTCTTTGACATTGAACCTTGTGCATACTCCGCTGAGGCTACAGCGCAAAATACTCGAGAGAAACAAGTGAATGACGTAATTTTCATGCGCCGCCGCTTAACTAAAGGATAACGTCGTGATGTACCAGTAGAGTACATATTGTATACATGGAAATGATTGCACAGGAAAAGCATTGCGAGTTACCCGACACTCAAGACAAGTTTTTGTATCAACATTTCAACTAATCGTCACATAATATTGTACGTGAAAAATAATATAGAAAAATATATAAACAGTTTCTTTTCATGTTTAAAAAAGTCAACAAAAAAATTCGTAGCATTTTGCATCATACGTGTATATGAAACTTGTTAACAGTGATAGTATTATCAAAATTATCGATCGCTAGACATCAGATTGATAAGATGACTTGTAACATCACATCAGTTGTGTATAATATATTAATGAAAGTACGGAGTTATTTTTTATAACACAATAAAATAAACAACGTATCATAAATCTCTTACTTCGTAACACTGAATTACAAACAACGGCTTCGATTTGACATTTTTCTTCATTTTAATAGCGACCTACACAATTCACTATCGAAACAACTGCACATTCGCGCTACCACGTAACAAAACGCACAATTAACTTATCGTACGAGACCGCAATTCGCTTAATGAGGTTTTACGCCGATAATGCATAGAAAATTCTCACAAATAAAAACAAGAGCGCGCGAAGGTCACAGATAATTTCCCGGCGCGAAAGAAAATAACTTTTTTGTACAGTTCGTAAATTCATAACATTGTGAGTGTTAGCCGCGAACGCTGAGAGGCAACTGGCAGGCAATAACGCAGGTTTGGATACAATAAAGGCGAAGGCAGGTGCGGGGCGGCGCGTTATCACGGAGTCATTCGATGCGCAATCACTGCGCCGACTGTATCGGCCAGGTAAAGTCCGCAGAAATTACCAGTGGCGTCGGTAAAAAACTACTCGGTCAGTAAACATACGGCGATCACCCACCGCAAACTGCCGCCTCTCGGATGATAACTTGAACTGCCCTATTAACTTCTATTATTTTATTTGTCTTTTTAGTTACTTACATTTTCAAATAAATATTTATTAGGAACGAGATCCAAATATCTTTAAAGTACTATTTAACAGTCTTACATTGATTGAAGTGAAGCGTGCGGTCGTCTAAATGGTCAAGCAAAGGTTTTATGAAACTCTAAAATCGCAATTGTTTTACAAATCTCTCCAACAACAGCGCCTGATTGATTATTGGTATCGGTCAAATACTAAAGTGACTCATTTTGACAATTATGTTCGCAATCACTAGGTATATATGATTTGAATATAGTCGACAAAGCGTTCAAGTGTGAAATCACTGTTTTATCTAATTACATAGAACTTAAAAAAAATGTAACGTTTATCAATGTATCATAATGTACTCTATAAGTACTTAAACGATAAAGATGATTAATTTCTAATAAATAATGAGACCAAAAGTCTTATATGCACCATACATTATTACCATCTTTTCCGTGTTCTAAATCATTGGGAATTCCCTTGATTCTGTCGTTGCGTCGGCCACAACACTTACCAACTGGTATACACATTATACAGTCGACTTTTTTAAGTGATTTGTTACGGAACGGATATCTATGATTTGGTCATATGTTTTTTTTTTCTTAAGATGCTATAATTTTGATTGATATTTTAAGCATGGAAATAAGAGGCTTTTATTATTTCGCTTGCTACAAGAAGTATTATGTTATCTGTGCTCTGTTTATGTTTAAAGATAATGTCATTACGTTGACACAGTTATTTCGCACGTAATCGAAACTGTAATTGAACGTTTCAATGCTCATTTACACGTTGAATGCTGTATGTAGCACGTGCACTTCTTAGCTAGCATATCTTTTAGGTCAATACTTTTTAGAGATTAGTAGGCAAGATGTTGTATGTATTGTGACGATGACATATAGATCCTTCTTTGATTCTATGTTTTATTTTTTTGGTATGTCAAATAGTGGTTGCTATGGTGATGTTGATTTTGTTTGGTCAGATACGGAATAAATGGCTCGATAGTTAAATAATTTGTTTAATTCGTTACACTATGTTTTATTTACATGTTTCTGGCCACATATGTTGACTGAATAAAATGAATTTGATAAGAGTATTAATGGAATAGTCGATCGTAGAAATAAAATATGATAGACTTATTATTGTATAACCGTACGTCATCGTCCGGCAGCGTGCGTACACAGTAGCGAATTATCATCGCTAATGCAACTATTATTAGTCGGAAACCACAATTAACACAGCTTTAAATGAATATGAGTCATCTTCACCAGTTCAAAACTGATGTGTCCCACTTGAAAATAAAATATTTACCAATAGTTTTACGTCAACGAAAATTAACCTGTAAGTTCTGCGTATTATTTATATAAGTATATTCAACTATTAAAATAATTCTTAAGAAACTTAAAAATAATAATTTAATTCTAACCTAGTAATATATTGAAGCGCCAATAGCGTAATGGTTAAGGGCTGTTAGAGATATAACGGTCGTGTTTTCGAATCCCTCCATTCGACAATTGTCGTGAACTATATCCTAACACAAGCTTTTTCAAGTATAACTAAAATGATTACAAGAAACATTAGTAAATTTACCAAAACCTACTAATATTTTAATAAAAAATAGTTAGATATTGTTTTATTATTTTTATTGTTAATCATCATCAGCTTTCATCTGCCCTCTGCTGGACTTAGTTCTTTCCAACGCCTATTTTCAACCACTTCACTAAGAATACCTCATCGGTGACATAAACCAGCATAAAGCACATGAGGAAAACCGGAATAGACTTGCAGTTTTAATTAAAGATGTATAAATTGTTCAAGGCAACGAAGAACCGGAGTAATGAAACAAGTTTAACATTCAACACGTGTATGTCTAGGTGTCCTGGATTTTATCTGACATGTGATTCCTAGCGCAGACGGCCGGTGCCGGGCACAGGGTATTTTAGTGCGGAATGCGCGGCGCGCGGGGGGCGGAAGGAAGCGGCGGTGACGTCAGACGCGATGAGATCACCACAGACTAGGGCTGCCAGTTACCACACGTATTTTGGGGTTGCTGGTTTAGACTTTATAGGCACATTAAGTATAGCGTTTATTCATAACGTTAATTTGTAGACACGACAAAAGTAATTTAGGGTATTAGTTTTTATCTAAAAGCCATTCAATTATTAAAAATGTATTTTGAAAAATTTGATTAGTGTTAAATATTTCTCGCAAATGTTGCGAAATTCTTCGTTATTGATTATTTATATGCTGCCTTCATGGATAAGGTTTTATCAAGTAATACATTGATTTCAATTGTGAAACAATGACATTAACGAAACAAATTTCTAAATAAGAAATCGCAATTGGAACATTCCAAAATTCAATATCTATACGAAGCCATACAGACAGCAGCCCTAAACGCGACGTCTGGTCAGGACCGGACCGCGCAATGCGCCGGCAGCTTTTTTCGCTTTTGCGCGCAAAAAGCTACGCGCGCGCGATGCTCCAACACGTAGGAATTTGTCGTTTCGTAATACATTCTCGTTCTGAATCGGTAATAACTGGCTGGATAAACACATAATACTTCTGTTTTTAATTAATTTATTACCATGATTTTGTAAAAAAAAAATATAAACGTTTTGAACTCTGTTGTACACGGTTAACTAATCTGTGATACACCTGACTGCGAACAGCAGATTTACTAACCAAACAAATCATCATCATCAACAGCCCTTGTCTGCCCAGTGTTGGACATAGGCCTTGCCCAATGCCTATACCAAACAAATATCGTAAAAAAAATCGTATACTGTATGTTTGCTTGTAGTACATTTGAAAACAAATTGTTACAAAGTCACTGGTAGGTACGTAAGTAGGTCATCCATAAGTGCTAACTGCCATTAACGTCATAGTATAATTAATATAACGAGTTTGTATGTCCATTAAAAGGGGCCAAAAGCTCCTTTTTTAGCATTAAGGATTAAACGGTCGTAACAGTGCCGTAAGAAATAACCTCTTTCCGGCCGCAGACGTTGGCATTGACCTCGCCCAGTCTACCCCACGTCAAAGAGTGGATAATGTACAGACGTTGATTTAGGTTAAATGTTATTTTGAAAATTAAATTGATTTGTATCAAATTATTGACATTTTTAATTGTCATGTACAATAGTATGTTATGCATAAAACATTGAAATCTATAGTAGAACGCCTGAGGCATGCTGTTGTAATGTCCGGAATAACACTAGTAAGTTAAGAATGTATTCAAAACATTTTTAAAAATAGTCCAACTTCCTCATCGTAAAATTTACTTGAAAAAATATTGTAACTGCTTCGGAGATACACTGTCCTACACTGCTGTTCCGCTGTTGATAAAAAGGTTTGGAATGTTCATACTTCATTTTTATTTGATCAATAAAAAACAAAGTACCACGTGAGTCACTCCAACTGTATCTGAATACCATACTTAGGTAGTTAAATCATTTAACGTTCAGTTTGTAATCACTTATCACCTTCTTATGTTTTGTTGTACATGGAAAGTATTTAAACTTGGAACAGCAAGTAACGTATCATTCGTTTACGCTGTACTCTAATCAAGTTCAAATTAAAGTTTAATAATAATAATATTAATGGACCGATGATCTGGTTAAGTTTGTGGGAGCATCCTGGATGATGCGGCCGAAGACCAATCGTCGTGGCGATCTTTGGGGGAGGCCTACGCTCAGCAGTGGGCGACATGTTGCTGATATGATGAATATATAAATGTAATAATATAAAAATAAATGATAATAATAAATTTAAGTTTTATTATTGTCATCATCATCAGCCCTTGTCTGCCCACTGCTGGACATAGGCCTTTCCCAATGCCATAATTATTATAAATGTTTCAAATATGAATTGATAGTCCGCTAAACTTATTGTATCATTAAATGGATATTCAACCTTCGAAATTCCATTAAGCTTTCTTTGTTACATTCCAATATGAATCACCTATTTCCTTAATAATGTATTACATGATTATTCTTTGGCGATGCCCTTAGTTCGAGTGGCGCGCACTCCATATACGGCAGCAGAAATACAAGAACGAGCGATCAAATGCCCTCCCCACTTTGCCCTCCTCGGGCGCGCCGCACGAGGCCGACACATATTATGTTTTCGTTATTGTTTACAAGCAGCCGTCGCTCGGAGCCACTTCGGGTAACTAAAGCACCCCGTAAACGATCAAATTTTAAGCAAGGTATAGGTTTTGTGAATATATTAAATTGAGGAAAGCGACTGTTTAGTTAACCTAGGTAAATAAGAAACAGGCGTGATCTGTGACTTATATTTGTTTATTATGGTTATTGCTTATGTGTTTGGTTAAAGAAATTAGAGTGAATTAATATAATGGGTGTTATAAGTTAATACTTGGAAGCAGCTAAGCTAAGAGTTTTAACTCATTCATATCTATGGGTCATGATTTCTAAATCATACATTTTTCATAGACAATCATATCCAAAAATTTATTTAACTTTCACAGGTAAACACAAAGAAGTTAAACAGGATTGCGATCGTTATCTAAAATTATGGTTTCCAGTCCAAGTTTCTCAGATAACAATATCTTTGTTAACAATGCAACTGCCTGAGTAATAACCGATCATAAATCTCAATTGTTCGACTACAATTCTTTTGTATTGGATGTCGTTATCGTTCCTTCCTTTTACACTTTAACATTTAAATTTTTAATACTAGCAACACTAAAAAGGTACACATTATTGCTATTACTAGGCGCCCATATCGCTTTCAAATGTAATTCACAAATATTAAACAAAACACTACTATCTCTTTAATAATATAAATATCGTAAAAAGATCTTCCAGGATACAAGACAGTCAACACTTAATAAACAGAGGTCACGACTGACAGCAACAAGGAAATGACAGCAACATACATAGATGACTATTCATCTTCATTGTTTAAACATCCTTCAAAGTAGCGAAATTCTATTCCTTTAAGAGGCAACACGTCTCTATCAGAGTAAGAGTCCTATGTTCATGAACAATCTCCGATCGATTCCTTTCCGCTTTCGTCTAAGGTATAGAAAAACAACGTTCTATCTAGTAAATTCAGTTTAGTAGGTTTTGGAGTACAGGTTTTTGTTTTATTTTAAATTTGATTTGACTATGACTAAATGTTAATTGATCAACAGAATGTTTTGTCATTTTAGATTAAATATTTTAAGTATCCTTAGTAACTAAAAGGTCGGTGTCGCACTTAGCCCACATTCTCAATGCCTCCATTGAGTTTTCACGACTTTCAAGGTAATCTATCGTTTTACAATTTGACATTGGATTTCTATGTAGATAACCCTTTACGAGTGTTGCGTCCTTTTACTTACTTCTCTTGTTTTTTTTTTAACATTTTCGATTTAGCGAAGGTCGTCAATAGGAAAATGTGTCACTTTTAGTTAGCTCTGTACATGTCTGGGAGTTAGGTCTCGCACAATGACGTATATAATTCAATTTGACAGATGTCAAAAGTTCGCTTTTGTTTCAGATGCGCCCAAACAAAAATCCAGTTACAACTAGTTTACGACGTAAAATATTGACGACTAAATATTCCCAGAACTAACCAAACTTTTTTGTTAATCATCTTTTGTTTTATTTTAAGGTAATTCTTAAAATTTCATCCGCTTTATTGTCAGAACAATAGATTAGGGGATTTACAATTTTGCAGTCGGAAGCTGGAAAGGTTTAAGTAATGAGAAGAATAGGATATCTTACCAATGTTAAAATGTTTACTGTATCTTTGTACTTAGTAGTAACTACATGCAAAATACAAACAATGAATGCACTGTCGCACATTGTATCTCGGATAGTCGACTCTGGTATTCATAGCGACTAGCGATAGTAGAATAATTAGAAAATACCGGGGGCGATAATCCACGGAACGTTGTCGCTCGACGTTCTAGTTTCAAAACAAATCCTTGCCTTACCTACTGTATACAATACGTGACTCAGATTGTGTTCGAAACAAGAAACCCGTCTCGGGTTGCGCAACGATAGCTAGCCAGTCCTGGCTACTTCGGACCCGATTTCGGCCAATAACAGTGAATCTGTATCCTTTGACTATAAGTCGGAATTGAACATACGTATAGAAGTATTATACAAATAAGTGAAGTATGTTTTTATACGACCAAAAACTTTGGTAAAAACACAATTAAAAGGTGTCATTTAACAGTAGGCGTGTTATTTTCATGAGGTTAACTATTCAACGGTAGTAATGATTTTGACATCTATTATGCAGGAAGGTGGTTATTTGAATAAAAAATATTATGAGTATAAAAATTATAAACAGCATATTTTCTTGTATCACTTTTTAAACAGTTTACTAATATAACCTCAAAATAAAGTTTACAGTTAAGACAACATACATACGCTATAGAGGAAACGGAAATACAAGGTCGTTCAGTGGCGGTGATATTAATAAAATGCTGATACATATGCACATTGTAAATGTAATGTGAATAAAGGTTAAACAAAATGCCACTAAAGGCTTACGAAAAAAATTGGGTTGAATACTTAACATTTTGAGGTTAAAAACATCCATCGATATTAAGGAACTACGAAAACGAAGTTTGCCAAAAAAAACAGTACCATTTTGTTTATATAAACAGATAAATTTATTTCAGTTGAGTACTTCAACTAACGTCCTTTCCTAAAAAAGAATTTCGTGTAACAATAAACCATTTGTAACTCTAATTATTCTCTAAATTAGGTTTTATTATCTGTCTTGTAATTTTGGTTAGAGACCAAATTAGTTAAATCTTTGGACAAAAATATAAATTGTTTACCAGATCTTTTAATATAATTGAAAAAAAAACGTACGTTGCAAGATTTTAGGTGTTGTACGGTGCGCTAAGATTCTGTCGTGGTTAGCTCCGCAGTGTAGCAACCAATTCGTACCAATAACTTTCCTTATTCTATTCAACAAGCTTTATTATATTTAGAAAATTTATTTAGTAACTCGTATTATTGAATCGAATCACGTATGTTTAGTACAACAAAAATTTTCAATGAGCTCAAATCCGTGAGAACAAGTTTAATGTACAAAAATTCATATGATAAAGAATATTTAAATGTATATTAACAATTGAATACATATTTTAGCTAACCGACAACATGTATCTTATAATTGTTACTGTAGAAAACTTATTGTTATATATATATATTTATACATAGTTAGATCACATTACAAAGACTGATAACCATACAAATAACGTCTATTGTTTTGTTCAGTATTTAGACGTGATTGCATCGACCATACAATTATGTTAT
>JAODUI010000029.1:5396076-5409784 GCA_027563995.1 Papilio gigon | reverse complement strand
CTGATAACCATACAAATAACGTCTATTGTTTTGTTCAGTATTTAGACGTGATTGCATCGACCATACAATTATGTTATTACTCCTAGACAACTAAGCTTACATTGAAAACAACTCTATATACTTATTAATTAAAAGAGTCAAGAAATCAGACTGTTTTGTCACATAAATCGGTGGAACCAGCAACTAACTGGAATTTAAATTGAAATACACCTACTACATAAAAACCAACGTGCATACCTTATATATTGTCAACATAATTCTAGATAAAAACATGGTAAAACATCCCTTGTGTCATAGAAGCCAGCATCATAATGTTTCTAATAATATTCCAGCTTAGAAATTCATTAGTCTATAAGACGCGTACTCAAGCTATGTTAAACGTAAGTAGGAATTGTCGAAATGGAGATTAACAGCTAAATTTATGAGCTGAACAGTTGCTTGTGTACTTCAGTGCGTTTTAGCTCCGCACCAACGTAGATCCGGGAATTAAAAGTTCAGTGACATCGTGTTAGGACGCAACGCAATTTAGCAGCCGTTTGACTACATGTAAATTTTTTATATGTCTCTATTTGTACGAGGCTCATTGAACGCACGCCGAAGAAATCTATCGTCGATAAGTCAAACAAGAGTACCGTTGGGGCCACGAGATCATAGTCATTATGTGTGTTATTTTGACATCACCAACCGTCACGAGCGTAACGCGAGGCACGGGCAGATGATAGATTTTAGACATTGTTCTGTGGCCACACGTGGGCAGGTGTAACATATATTTTTATCTTTAAATGTCACGAAGCGATGAAAACTTTAATGTCGCATTAAAATACTTTTTAATTCGCGTTTTTGGAACTAGATGTTTGTCAATTAAGTAATTCATTATAAACTGAATTAGGTTTGCGCGTTGCGTTACTCTGACTCTAGTACCATTAAATACTTTGCTTAATGCGCCTCCGAGACCATCTTTCTACGTAAACCTTCGTGAAGTAATTACCGTTCACTTACCAATATCTTGCACTAACCTCCCTTGTACATGAGGTCAAATCACAACACGACTGGTACAGAGGCGTTTAAGCGGTGACGAGTGTCGAAACATTAACGAGGCCACCTAACAGTTAATGAGAGGTAAAAGCTCCTTTGGATAACTAATCACCTATTTGAATATACGCTAAGATAACACATGACAAATGTACATTCATGACGAACATGAAATAACGAGCACCGCCTCCTTGGAGGTAAATTACAATACAAAGAATGTCAGTTAAACAAAAGTTTTCCTGTGTACTCTCCAGTTCGAAGAAATGAGAGGTGCAAATATTTTAAAGTATTATTCGTGGCCAGTATTAGCCTACGTATAAAAACTGGAGCTTTTTATATCGGAGAGATGTAAATATCGGAGTCGTTTTTTGCGCGCACCGGCCGCGGCCGCGTGGGCGGCGCTGTTTCACACGACACGTTGCTTATTTTGTCATATCTTAAACGTTCTCATGTTTGTTGCTATCGCGACCGCTATAAATACATTTGCTTATAATAAAAAAAGAAGTCTGTCAATTCCGTCATCGTCAGTACGAATTTTAATGTATTAATAAGAATTTTGATTATTAAAATTTACCTTTTGGACAACTAGTGGTGTGCCGAAGTCTTTCCCGCCCTGCAGCCGGAAGCCCAGCGGCTGCTGGTCGGACTTGTTCAGCCGCACAGTTAGCAACTGTGCCATCTGCAAGAAATGAAGTCAGCGTGTAAAAGACATTTGGAACAAATACGAAATTATTACAAATTACATTAAATTGGCACTGTTTTAGTGCATACGGTATACTCGAATACATTTACACACCTATCTAAAAAAAATGGAAAACACTATTTTATAGCCGAAATCCTAGCATTAGTAGAGAGAGTCGGTATGCATCAGAGGATTTGAAATACACACAGAGTACTCTATTATATTTTCGGTAAGCATGGGGGCTTTTGAAGGAGCATAAAGCAAACAGTGTTGTAATGAACGTAGACGTAAGCATTAGCAAGACGGGGCGAACATGAAGCCTGGCGTGGCATTTGATTGACCCAATTGAAGATTTATTTTGTGTCGGGCTCCGCTGACCGCGCGGCGGGCGCTCGCTCCGTGCCATCTATTTTATCATCTTCGAAGATCTTTGCGCGAATCAATAGACATTAGTGAAAGGAGGCTGAGACCGCGACTTTCGTTTATTTGTTCATGGAATAAACAATAAACCAATCATTTATCTATTTCGCTCAGATTTCTCTTTCCGGTATACCCAATTGTGAGTATGCAGCTCACTGTATTATAGATTATAAAACATTCTAAAATATAATTCTCTTTGTATACTAATTTATCGAAATACTTTATTACCTAGTACAATCTTATTTGTAGTAATCAAATCGAATTCTAAGAAATTGTGTACTTAATTTGCATGTTTCATTAACCTCAATATAATTTCAAGTAACTACGAATCACGCTGACTTAATGTCATTAAAATTAAAAACGATGTTGCAACGTAAAACGTTAGCTCAACATTATATCAATCGTAATTAGGTGCGACTAAAAATAACATATTAGATTTGTTTAAGAAGAGAAACTAAGATAATATCGTATAATGAACAGATAACATATTAATACATATAACTGTGTATAGTAAAGGAATGATATGAAAGCACGTTATGATGTCCGTAATAAACACTTGGAGAATTCTTTTCCTCCACGACTTTGTTTGTTTCCAATTGCGTTGTCCGACGTAACGATACCGCACTAAGATCGAGAGGTTCTTGAATCTCTTTACAACAAACAACAATAAATAAAGATACATTTCTAAAAATGTAATCCTTAAGTACCCATTTCCTTCGTATGTAGTCGTTAACACGTTCGCTGCGACGCGAGGCCTAAATCATCCCTAATACAACTACCGTGTGGTGCGGCAAGGAAAAACGTGTACTCTGTGACCCGAAGGGCATAACTTTGATAAAAGAGGTGGGGTCTAATGGACCGCGCGTCGCACTTACGTCAATTCACGGAGTGGATAAAACCTCGTACCGCAGGGTCGTACGCAAAAATTGGTGCCGCAGTGAACGTGTTTATACTACAAATAGATAATTATGTCTGTGTAAATATGATTAATTAAATTTATCGAGCCACTCTATGCAAATATGTTCTCTAGTAACTAGCGTCTAGTTATCTACTTGTGTATACATTTTAAGTAGTCAACGTTTTAAAATTGTTCAATCAATCATAATCGGCTCGGAGCCTACCCTGTTATTAGGGATGACTGGGCCATAGACAACCACGCTAGTCCAGTGCGGGTTGGTTGACTTCACACATATACTTATTTTTTTTTAGTCGATATGTGCAGTTTACATCACGATGTTATTTCTTCGTCGTAAGAACTACAGATAATCTACATACAAAAGTCTAAAATCGGAAAACACATTGGTACATAGCGGGGATCGAACCTGTACGATGTCGAATACGGTCCGATTCGGTCAAACGCTAAACAACTCCGCCACTGACGTTCGTTCAATCAATAGCAACCATAAATTATAATTTAATAAACAATAGTTTATAAGCCATGGTCGTTGCTTTATCGAGTTTTTTTTAATGGTTTGTTTTTGTATTAAATGGTCGACGGCGTGAGAGCACAATGTCATCCGCCATGCCTTTGTTCGTGATTAAACGTCATTACGTGTCTACGACGACTGGCTTATCTTAAGAATGCAATCTATTGTAATTATGTAGCTTCTTTACAGCGGTACAGATTGTATTGGACGCCGTTACACTACCATCGAATACATTTACATAAGCCCTGTGTACATAAGCATATATTTACATTTAAATATGTCATAAAGACGTTTCAATACCTACTCCTCGATGGTAACGGTTAAGAAACAACCAGCGTTTAAGTTAAAGTAAGACATAAGAATTACCTGGGTTGGGCTAAAAGTCGCACCCGAGTAATTATCAAAGTGCACCAGTATTAGTAACTACTTCATACAAATTACTAATATTTACTTATCTTTGTATTGATATGCGCTTCGATAACAGCTACATATTTTTGCATTGTTTATAGTCTTTTAACTTTAAACTATTCTAGTATTACACTGTTAGTTTCTATTATTAGTGCGACTTGACCAGTTTTAATCGAATACGTCTAATACAGTCCGCCATCTTTGCCGCCATTTTTTTTTCTAGTTATTTCTTCTGTACACATTTCATTTATCTACTTATTATTTTAAGATTTATCCTTCCTGTTTTATTAATTATGTATTAAAAAACGAGGTTTTATTTTTTATGTTCACTGATGGCAAAGCGCAAGTCGAATGATGAGAAAAATATTTCGTATGTAGATTAAATAAACTGGGTTATTTCACTCAGCAGACGTCTCATTCCGTTTTATATATCGTTCGCATATTTCTTTATCCAAACAAAACACTTCAAGGTTCCGTTAGTAATCTGCACATTTGATCATTTGAATGTTTATTTTTTAACGAAATTGAAAAAAAACTTTGACGGATTTCTAAACAACAAAAACAAAACAAAATCGTTATTTTTCGTGAAAAACAAATGATTAAGTGAAACCGGATCTTTATTGTAATTGAAATTCAAATACCAATTAAAGGGGTTGCTAGCCCTCACCCCAGAACAAACGTGTTGATGTCGTCTTACAAACTTGTAAGGTTTCAGTAGAACTTGTTAACCAATATTGAAGAACGTACACACCTTGGATGTAAAAAGAAACAATCGTAAAGACAATTGACAGTTGACTTAGAATACCTAGTTGGATTTGAACTTCGAACGTCAATTTACTTTTTTAGGAAGATTTAAAAAAAAACTCGATTCGTGATCAAAGCTTTCTTCTTCCACACTACACTTTACACAAAAAAAATATAGGCAATTTTAATAAATGATGTTCCCTTTTGTTTTTTTTTTAAATATATTAAATTTTACCTGATAGTTACTCATGCTAAGCTGACGTCATCGTGCATATGAGTAACCGCCACAGCCTGCGTTCCGTGTCACTCACAAAACTGATTACTTCGGTATTTGGGTAACTGAGATTTGTTCGTAAGACTCAGGTAAGATATATAAAAAAAAAGAAATGTGTGTTTTCAAACACTAAACGGTATTTTATCTTGCGGTTACCGTTAGCGGTGTGTTTGTTTATATTTACATCAAAGATGTCCGTACATGTTTGCAGTTTGATGTGGGTTTATCTATTCCTAAGTGATTCTTTAATACAATATTAACAATAAATGTTGGAGGCTATTTTTGCGTTTCAATATTGGTAAAACCATAAACTGAGCTTGAGCCATATTTTATAGAGAAACCGTTACATTATTTATTTTAAATATAAGTAAGAATTTATGAATTAATGTTAAACAAACCTTCATTTCCAAAAATGCTTTTACCGAATCTCCCCCATGTTGGGTACTCGAAATATCTGAGCGGGGGTTTAAGTTTTATCTATTGTACAATTTAAAAAGAATGTTTTCTTTTTTAATAAAATGTGTTGCACATTATATAAACATTAGTTGGTGTTGCCTTGGTTCTTTACCTATATTTAATGAGTCAAGGTTATGGTTATGTATTACGAAAATAAATCTGGAAGATCGGTACACAGCCTTGAAAAACCTAGATCTCCGACAATTCAAGAGCTCGTTTGGCGGCCGACTACTTTTAACCCATTAATTTTATACAAATAAATTATTTGTAATTTGTTATCAGCAAGGTTCTTTAGTAAAAAATAATGTTCAGCAATCTATATAAATTCATATAAATGTTGAGTTCATCAATTTTCTCTGGACACCTGGGTACTTGGACTGTACTTCAGTTTCGTATTGATAACATTCTATTTTAGAATATAATTGCATATTAAAATAGCTGTACTTGGTGTTTAGTATATCTAGTATCGCATTGGCGAATATCTCGATGATCACTTTATCTTTATTTTAATAAATGTGCGGAACATACTTTTCACTTTGTTCATTGCCTGTCATCAGACATCTTACATTGTTTTAAGCATCAAAGGTGAAATAACCCCGGTCATATTCTCCCATAAGATCCCCCATGAACTCGATACTAGTCTGTGTAGACTCCGGATAAAGGTTCAGATCAAGGTTAAACATATTTAATACATTCACAAACTATAGAGGAATGTCAACATACATACGCACTGTTGGCAGAAGAACCCAAAGTTAATTTAATGTCGACTTCGGCACTCCCGAATTAGACTATTTGGCATGCTTTCTAGTCACCAAGAAGACGGGAAAAACAAATACATCGAAAGCAAATTATATATTGACAAGTATATGCGAAATTATAACCTAAACATTGACACCAGCTCATTGTGCTGTAGCAAGAAGTTGCGGGACGCGTGGGAGAGCTCCAACAGAACTCACCGTTAGAACCCGGATCGTCTCACATAAGTTACCAACAAAGAAATTTTTTTTGTCCTCATCGCTGTACGCTGATGTCATTGTTAGTGTTGTAACTGCGAAATGTATTAACATTGTGCCAGTATTTGACCAGCTGTTGTTCTGAGGTCGTTCGATCTAACTTTACATGTTTTTTAGTACACAATAGAAGGATAGTATGCAAGAAGTTTATAGTGTTATTTATGAAGGGAAATGTTTTATATTGATTTTGAAATTTTTTGATGTTTTATCGATTCGAATTGTGTCGCTTCAAGGCTTTCACTGGCTGGTTACGAGTTATCTGGTCGGTAGCAGACAACGCACATTGCATGCGGTCCGGCTGCGACCGCGGTGTCGCAAGCTCTGGCGTCAGCGTCGGCTGCATTAAAATATTCAAAGCTTACGGCCGGCGCCATCGAAATTACATCGCTTTGTTTAACTATACACCTATACGTAAACGGATTTCGTAACTTATCGACGTTTTAATCGATTTATATTAAAGAATAAAAGTTCTACTATAAGGCGTTGCTAACTTTGATGTTATTGGACGTTGAATTTATATATCAGTTTTTCTGTTATGATTTTTAAATTAAATTGTACCATAGATTAATTAACTCGACAAAATATCGAGGGCTTTTTATCTAATTTTAGTTAGTTTCTAATCTTAATTTATGTGTAATAAAATAAAATCGACAGTCGTAATATACAAATTAGAACACGAGACATGAAGTATATTAAATGAAATAAACAATGAGGTAAGAACGTACGTTTTTGTAGTCGCAGGCGTTAAGTATTGCATTTTTGCAGCTTCGTAAATAAACTGGGCAGCTCGGCTCGCTCGACCGAAGACCTTTTTTCGTATCTTATCAGCTTAACATTACTGTGGGTTCTTCGCAAATATTTATTTATCGGTTTTTACTTCTTAATCTCACGATTTTTACACCATAATTTAGTTAACTTTTGCAAGGTGTTTACACCTTCAAAAGTTTTATTACTTTGTATTTGTAATTTTATTATTTTGCCATCTTAGGAATTAAAAAAAATGTAAAGTTTGACGATATCTAAGTATTAGCAAGAAAAACTTTTTGCACATTATTTTTTTTTTTTTTATTTCCTTTTTTTTGTGAAATTCAACACTTATCTATAAAACAGGTGATATTGTCTATTTCATATCAACATATTGCATAATTACTCTCATATATTACTTTTTTGAAGTCCACACAATATAGTGGCCTCGAATTATTTCTGTACGGAGTGGGCGTCGGCGTAAACTTGGCACTTCTCGCCCGTCAGCGCCGCGACTGTCCTCCTTCCACGAAACATCCCGAATTTCGTGTGTTACAGCTAAACGTCGTATAACAAATTGTATAATACCAAGATAATGTCAATAACCCTCAAAATGCAACGTAAGAAACCTTGGTGAGTAAATATAGAGCGATTGCGAAAGAGTTGGCGACCAGCCATCGACGCGCTCGGACGCTCCGGCGATAGTGCTCCTAAATGCTTCTATTCAAATGAATATTAATTACATAACCAAGGATAAGTTAATTAATTACAACCCGCATACAATCGCGAAGTATAAAGAGTCACTGATTAATTTTAATGCAGTTATGGTAACCGCACGTTTCGCATTCAGAGGGACAATCCCTTTCAACTTATTGTTTCGGAACTTATATTCGAATATGAAATGTTTCATTTTAGTTTTGCTTACTTTCCAAACACATTTACCGTTGAAAAATTAGACTTAGGTCCATATCTTATAAAATTTTAATGATTTAACTGTCCAGTATATGCAGTATAAAAACTTTACGGTACGTCATAAATACATAAAATTATTCATATACTATTTTCTAGTAATTAAAAGACGTCTAACAGTGTGAAAATTGTTACATGGTCACATGGTATCAACAAGCTCATTCTGTAAATCAATACGTTAGTTCAGAGAGACGATTTAAATTAATTAAGAGTCTAGGTCAATTCGTAAATGGAAAGATAAACTCGACTGCCGTTGGACACGACGCTCACATTTATATAATTCAAAGCCAAGTTCAATGTGATTGTCGCAATTGGCACATTGTAACATAACTAGTTAGTGTTTGCGTCTTACAATAGACGTATTGTGTAATGTTGCTTCAAATTTAGTCTGCTTTCTATCTTTTATAAGAAAAGGGGAAACAAGCGGCGGGATCACCAAAGTAATCTTCGACGACCGTGGTCATCCACAATATCCGCAGATGCATTGCCAACCTTTGAGAAAGACATACGCTCGTTTCTTTAAAGTCCCAAAGTCGTACCGGTTTGGTAATACCGCCAAAGACAGACCGTTCCACAACGCGGCTGTGCGTGGTAGAAAATTGCGTAGTCGAGGAGTTTCAGCCATCCAGATGGTGTAAATGGAACCGGTGGATCTGTCGAATTGTCTGCGGTTGTGACGATGACTGAATAAAGATTGCACCTTTAGATGATAGTTGAGCAATCTATTAACATGGAAATATAATAATCATCGTTAACTTGGTCGATATTATCTACAAAAACCAAAGTTATTGGCAAATAACCAAAATAAGTATGTCATAGTATATAGCTACTGTAGAAATACATACAATATGTATATTCTTTGACGTTTAGGTACATAAATCCATTTAATCGCCGTACAAATAGGTCAAGAGATAAACCAATCCATGTCGCGACAGGGTCAGAAAACTTTAAACGGTCCGACGAAAGCAGACTCATAACAGAACCAGAGTAACAACAAAGTGCTCTCTTTTTATAATGCATTTAATAATCTGTTTAACTCTAGTCAAGAATCCAAACTGTATAAATAATCCGCATTTATACCACAAAAAAACAAAAGAAACCGTGAATACGACTGCGACGTTATATGAGTAGAAATTTAGAAAATAAACAGCTGAAGAATACGTAGCTGCATTAATTTGTGTTGAACAAACGACATTGTAAGGAAGGTATGACGTCACCGATGCAATTGCTCATTGCCGTCTCATTGTTCCAGAGTTGAGTTGGCGACGTCGACAGCGACCTATAAGAATGAGCAAACGGATGTGCACCATTGAACCCGGGGCCGTATTGGCATGTTTATGATCAGAACCCACTGTTCTGCAATGCAATGTATCCAGTCTCAATACCTACTATGCGATCACGTATTAATATTGAAGCGCCAATATCCCACTGGTTAATAATAGTGCTAGAGCACTGGGGAATTCAAATCCCACCGTTCAATTATTAAAGTAATTCTTGTACAAAATTAGAGTAGCTTACTACTGTTATCGTAACTTGCCATACGGTAGAAAATACAAGACATTTCAAAGACAAGAAAAAGGTTAATGGTTCAAAGCGGCACCGGAAATATTAAAATGTTGCTGAACAAGTTTTAAAATAGCTATTTGCCGTTGATAATGATATTTAGTAAAATGACATACTTAAGTAGCCACTGATTAAATAATTGTAGGTTATTTTAAAATTTCAAAGAAATCGACAGTTCAAAAACTTGTTTCGCGTACCCACAAATTAGAACATTAAAATAAGAGCGATTGCGTATAAAATAAATAAAAACAGTAAAATTCAAATACAAACTTCATTTTGCATGTTAAGTGTTAGCGCATGGTGTTATCGGGCGTTTATGACTAACGTACACCAGTGACCGGTCGCCAGGGCCGCAACAATGACGCATGCGTGGCCAACCAATAAAACTAAAATCAAAACACCACACACTATATACAAAACAAGTTTTAAATTAAACAGGCAACACCGAGGAATTAACAAATTCTAATTTGTAACATATAACCCGAATTGAAAGAAGTCGACAATACACCACCATTGTAATGTGAAAGTAAAGAAACAATAGTGTAAGTACAAAATAACAATTGCAACAAAGAATTATAAAAAGGAAAAACATAAAACCTCTTTACAAATGGACGCAGGTTGTATAATACTGGCTGAATTACAGATGCCTTTAACTTCATCTGTCAAACACTTACGATGAAGAAAAAGTAAACGGTTACATTTCAAAGATAAATTAAAATGCTTGTACGAGTCGTGTACGAATCTACGATTGATTACACATGAATTGATATATCATTGTTGTTCTTCAATATAACCACAACGAGGAACTTAAGCAATCAAAATTACCACATTATCGTTAATAGCATCTCGGTCCTTAGCGATGATTAAACAGAAAACACGTTTCAAAGATAAACAAGCGATTGTCCATCGCATTTGACTTCGTGATAACTCTGACTCACAATCAATAAAAAACTGTATATGATAGTTATATTTACTATACTAATAAAAGATGTCAGAACTACACATGAATCGAAAGAGCACACAATGTTTAGTGATTTCACACAATCTTCAATAGTTTTGAAACAACGAAACGAGTGTTAGAAATTAGAAGATTTCTTATATCATAATTTTTGTCATAAGATGAGATAATCCTATCAGAACGTAAATACCCAGACATGTCAATAACATAAATTAACAAAAACTTCTTTTTTTTATTATAATCGTTACCGTAATTATTACACAATTTTGAAACGACTTCCAACAGGAGTTTCTCAATTAGTTTATTCTTTTTATTTTCTATCATGAATATTTAAATGAATTACTACTAGGTGTCATTGTCATGACCCTTTTAATGAAATTTAATCTTATTACCTTATTGTGTTATAGTGAAAACAATTATAAAAATGTGTGTAATTGGAAAAAAAATTCTAACATCCCAGACGAAATTTGTTGTTCAGTCGCCGGGCCTTATCAATGTTTGTGTAATATAAAGACGTTTGTATTCAGTGGATGTCAGAGTTAATTGTGGCCGTTATCAGTTGTAATTACAAGTGCATATTCAAATAGCAGTCGGAGCAGGAAAACATGCAGGTAATATAGTATCGTAAACAAACGACAGCTCGTTTGTTGTTCCGAGGAGCGACCTCTCACGGTATTTATTTGCCTTTCAATATAACGCCAAAAGCGTGAAACTAGCGTGCCTGATGTTTCCTCGGATTTAAGTTCATGTTTTGATCGTATTATATTGAATTTAAATAAAATGCGTGAAACATTTTTTGTTCCTTTATTGTTGCGGATTTCTTAGCTTTGAAAAACGACCATTGTGATTTCGTTACAAAGCATTCATTATAACTTTATAAATAATTCATTATGTTCATTGTACCCAATGACCAGATTGTCCTAAAGCAGAGACCACTTTGTATCGTAAAAGCTTACCTGCAATAATACTGCATAAATTATTGAATTATATAAATTTACTTAACTTATCATTATTATATTATGTAAAGTAAACAATTCCGAGTTCAGACAACAAAATAAACATCAGTTAAATTGTCTATTGATGTAATAAAAGCCTGCAAGGATTGTCTTTGTTCCTACGTAGCAACGGAGAGCAATTGTTCAAACTTATTATATACGCAGATAGGTGACAAAGTAACAACCCACACGGAGAACTTTATCTCTACATTATTTTAACGTGAAGGATTCTTTGAGAAATTTACATATACTTTTTCCTTATTTTGTTCTCATAATTGATTAAGGAGAAGGCTTCAGAGGGAAGACTTCGCGAGCGAGTCGTCGACTAACGTCTTATTTGCATGAAACTAATATTTACATTAGCATCTTGGAATGAAAATGATATGGATTTATCAATATTGCCTCGGCGAGGTGGTAATATGCAGTGAGATCAAAGGGCTTGCGAGTATGAACATTTTAAAATTCCCTTTAGTTTGGGCCGTTGCACTCCGCCCGGGACTCGTCTAACCGGCCCACTATCAGTCCGCGCTCCGATTCATCGCGCGCCAGCTCGTGGCCAATGCTGCCGCTGCCCTATCACCAATTGTAACTACGCTCAGGGTTGCCAGCGCTCGCCTTCGTAGTTCTTGCAAAATTGTTTGATTACAACTAGAAATTCTACGTTTAGAGGAACCTGATCTTTATCTTGTGGAGAATTGAATTATGTTGAATTAATTTAGACCAAGCGTTGATCTGAAGCTAGTTAAAAATCGACATAGATTTTTACATTTCTTAAAATGAAAGTTTCTACCGCTGTTAAAATTTTTAGATCAAGTAGTTATTTGACAGTATATTAATGTAAGTCATTAGGGTAAATTGTTTTAGTAATTAATAAATATCTTCATTAGATCAACTGTTATTGCTTTGAACATTTCTAGAATGTTCCAATTAAATACATCAGAAGCGCGATGGCCAAAGGCGATTATCGAAAACCCGGGAAAAATATTTTCGGGCTGAATCCTCAAACATTAATGTCAATTAGCTACAAGATTGTTGTTGCCAAGTGAGATGTTTTTTTTTTGGAAAATATCTGAAAATCTTGCACTGACTCAGTGTACCCGTCACTCGGGCCAATTGTATCCATACCTACTACTTATTATGCAACTGCCCTGGGACCAAATTCGGCTTAATTTGCATGAATTCCTTAGCCGAATGGTTTCGTTAGTGTAGCTTAGTAAAAACTTTGTATACTGTTAAACTTGTAGTAAAAGTATGTTCAATGTCTGCAATAATATTGTTTTGAATAAAAAAATTGTTGACTAAATTTTTTATGCTTAAAACGCATAATAATTAAGGTTACAAAATATCCATAGAACTCCTTCTTTCGCTAAAAGTATGCTTTTGAATGTAATATATTTTTTTTTTTAATTCAAGTAATATAAGTAAATATAATACCTTATTGGAAGTAACTAGGTATATCTTAAATTTATCTCCAAGCTGTTAGCTTTTGATAATAATTTCACCAAATAAATCATACTTTTAATTCTACCATTATTTTGTATCTTGATATCTAAAAACTTCGCAATATATAAACTCATTCCGAATTTAGCACGTTAGCAGACGTATCGATTCCGTAAAACAGCTGTTTTGTCTTAAAATAGCGATGCGGTAATATTATATGGTCGAATTCGCGAAAAAAAACACAATTCATAAATATACTTACGTCGATCGCTGGGTTGGGTTATGTGTCTTCACTCGGCACTGTCAATCACAGGTTCAAAACACGCTGCGCGAGCGTCCAAATAGGCGATCGGGCTCGCGGGATATATTTAGAGCGGTAATACGACACCGTGCGCGGGCGTCGGTCGTTCGTACGTGTTACTAAAGTGAGGCGCGGCGCGCGAGTGAGGCCCGGACGGCGGCTACCGGCACCGCTACCGGCTACCGGCGACCAGGCTTCCGTCCCATGCAGGTGTTGAAAGATGTATTGTATATCTTGGCTGTAGCCGCGTTCTTTGTTTATTGTGTTTCAACAAGTATGTGA
>JAODUI010000029.1:5380314-5393020 GCA_027563995.1 Papilio gigon | reverse complement strand
CAGTTTCCCCCTCCCCTCCCCCACCCCCGGACGCGCGACCACTGAGATTTTATATGCGCACTTGCATCTTTAAAATGTATTTCTGTAGCAATAAACAACACGGCCGACTTCTACGAAATGATACACAAACACGGGTTATTTTTTCGCGCTTAGCGCAGCCATTATAGAAATGAATCGTTTTGTAAAATAGATTTATTATATAGGATGACTCGACATTTATTGTTCGACATATTTTCAGTGGAATAAAAATAGTAAATTATTACGATTTGAATATCTTTTGACGCTATTCATTTTCACGCCTCCGCGGTCACGTATAGGCAGACATTAAGAAAATTAGCAAGGATGTTACATCGCTACCACGAATGTCCAATGAGTACTTGCTCAACCAGAATCACGTATATCGCCGTTTTCCCTGATGCAATCTAACCTCGGTCTCTAGCATGAGTCATATTAAACATTGTCGTTAAAAATCAGTCCATAACATTCCACTGAACGTTTTCTTCATTCAATGAGCAATGTTCTGCGTAACACTATGTCAAGAAAATCGCTATACAATCAGTCAACTGTTTCAATTATTTTATTATTTATATGTGCTAATTGTATTTAAACTTTAATCCAAGGATGTAACGGAAGTGTTATATCGTAACGGAAACCGGAAGTTTTTTCAATTCCAATAGTTCTAGATTGATGCATTCAATCAAACTGTTCAATTTTACTATATTAGTATAGAGAAAAACTGTCCTTTCAAGGAAAAAAATCTTATCTGGTAGTTTTACATACATAACCACAAATTAATTGATTCGGTTAAAAAAACCAGTCTCCGTGTTAAATGATAATTTGGCGCATTTCGACTTCCGATAAAATTTACCGGAACCGAAAGTACAAAAGCAATCGGAAGTTCCGACCATTCGAAATCGGATTCAGATATCTGTATGTTACAGATACCTTTTTTTTAACGCTGGGAAATGCATTTCTGCATCCCCCCCATTTCCGGAGGGGTATGTGGGACTCACCGGCCGAAAATCAACGGGAATACCCACTAAAACCCAGCGATGCTCCTCCGCGTCGCCCTTTGGCTGGGCCAAGGGAACACTTTCGCAATCTTCCGTGAATGTTACAGATACCTACTTTAAACTAGTAACTGGTTTCAAATATACGTAAGAGAATGTACAATTGTATTTTATTTCACTTATAAATTTAAAGACTAGGGTCAAAGCCAAGAGAAACTTTCCAGGTCGATACATGTTGCGTCAACGGTCGCTGGCCAGGTTACACAAGGGCTACACATTATTCCGAATTAGTCATATAGGGAAATAATATAATACTTTCACTTTACAACGAAACTTGTATCAAGTGGTTACAATAAAAATATCAATAAATTTAGCTTTTTAAATTTCACGCATAGTCCAATTTCAAGGAGCAGAAAAAATAAATTATTTTTTTCAGTTGTTATATATTGGACAATTTAAACTATTAATAAAAACGACTTAACTCTCGTGTAGTTCGGTGTAGGTACCGACTAGTTTCGGACTCGTCGGGGGTCCTTCAACCGGGTGAGTGAAGAACTATAGGTATATGATGAAGGACTCCCGACGAGTCCTAAACTAGTCGGTACCTACACCGAACTACACGTGAGTTAAGTCGTTTTTATTAGTAGTTTAGTGAGATGTCTCACGAAAGTTTTAATAGTTTAATTGGACAATTTCGTCAGTAACACCGATTAAATTGCTAATTGTAATATACCAAAGAATAGGAAAACAAATTAACTTACTTAATTTATCTTTTTTTTAAATCTAAATTCTTGTTAAATAAAAAATAAATAAATTGTTCAGTTTCATACTAGCATATATAACTCTGGGTCCTGGTATCGGGAACGCAAATTAATGTAAATATTGATATCAAACTAGGTTATCTAGACTCGGTTGAAAAATCAATAATGCATATCTACTATCCTTACCTAACTGAAACATGGGGAGCTTTTGAATTACTCTGCAACATGGATTTCACACTGACCAACAACTTTGTGATGAAATTTTAACTATTTTAGACTGGTCTCCATGGATTTAGTCAATATAAGAGAACATGAGGTGAGATAATTTAGTAATCGATAAGGTAACTTATAAGTTTTAACTCCCAGGAACTCATACATTTGAACGTATGAATGAATTTCTGTACGTGATGGAACGAATATGCGTGTACGACTACAAAGAGTATATATAGCTTCCTTCCTTCTATATTGGCTTCCATTTATTATCGAGTATTGTACAGGAAACGGTGACCATAAGAACTATGATAAGTTTTTGATCGAATCATGAGCATTTCAAGGAAATAAAAGTCCCCTACTGTACGTTTTTATAATAAATAATCTACTTGATTGATAAGAGCTTGACCATGATTCCAAGTGATGTGAAAAGATGTTAACCGCTAGTTTAAAGTGTATACTCGAAGATCACGGCCGCACGGTGAAGTGTATATATGATGTCGTGGGGGTGTGGAAGGTAAGTGAAGTGGGAGTGCTCACCGGAGCGCAGGCAGCAGGCGAGAGTGTAGAGGCCGGGCCAGCGCGGCGCGGTGAAGCGCAGTTGCAGCTCGTGCGCGGCGGCCAGAGCGGTAACGTGCGCGGGCGCCGTGAGCAGCGTGCGCGACTTGCGGTCGCAGATGTAACACCACCAGAACTCTTGCTTCTCCTACACATTATCATGATCGTTTAATCCTTAGTATGGATCTCTTTTGTTACTAAATTTTTAGTAATGTTCGTCTGATAAACAACAATAAACTACGTAACAATATCGTACCAAAATGCCTGCTTAGTGTCACAAGTATGCCACTCTAATTAAATTACACATTTCAAATACTCACTCTACTAAACCACTTAATGTAGCTTTCAACCTAACCATTGTTGTAAAAAAGTTTGCATAGATAAAAATAGCTAATACGAAAATAATTTCAAATTAATTTGAATGAAACTGAATCTGTAGCAAAGGTGGATGTTAGATGTACCTGTGAGAAGTACGGGCAGTGCACGGGGTGCGAGCTCTTGGAGCGCCCTTCGAGCCGCTCCCGCTTCAGTATCCGCTTCTGGAAGCGCTCCCACTGGTCGTCGTCCTCCGCCGCCGAGGACTTGCGGGACTCGTCCTCGGAACACGAGCTGCGCGAGCCCGACTCATCGGAACTGCCCACGTCTGATTCTTCCCCTGTTTCCAAAGAAACATTATTATTTAAAATACATTATTAAGACTAATGATTTTAAATTAAAAGAAAAAAATTCAAAATAAAACTTTTTTGGTGTCAACAATAAAAGAACTGGTAATGATGGAAAGACTTTTTAAGTGAAATCCTCACCTTCATCGTCTTTCTTCTTTGGTTCCTTAGGTTTCTTGGTGTCATTGGCGGTAGGCGCCGTGGCCGCCGTGGCAGCCGCCGCGGCGGTGGCAGCCCCAGCCGCAGTCTTGGCCGCTTGCTGCTTCGCCGCCGCAGGCTTCTTAGTTTTCTTCGCGGGCGCGTGCTTCTTAGTTTGCTTCATCCAGACAGGTCTTTTTAATGTATCCTTCTTGTCGTTCTTTTCATTTTTGTCATTATCAACTTTTTCACCATTCTCCCCGCCGCCTTCTTCGTCGTCTCTATAAGAAACATAGAAGTGCTTTTCGTTAACAATATATCTAATAGAAAACACACATCATGTAACGAAATATTTGTATATTTAATAGAAAGTAATATTAAAAACTCACTTTATTGTCTCCTTTTCTTTGATAGTGGTATCTCCGAATAGTTCCTTCATGTTGGTCCTTCTGAGAGATACTGTGACTGTCACAATGGCGCCCGCCGTCACCACCGTTGAGTTTTCATCGTCAATTACTATTGATAAAAGATAATGTTTAATATTTAATTTCCTTTCTTACAACAAACTTCCAGCAACATCTTTTTAATACAAATTATTTGGGATCAGAAGATATTAAAGATTAGATACGAAAATTCTTTTTTTATGTCAAATTTTCCATTTTTTTACTATAAAGTAAAATTTATTGAAAATCACACAAAAGTTGTGGCCTACGTTCAACAGTTTGTGACCTCAGGCTGATAATGGTGATGATGGTGATGATGGTGATGAAAGGCTGTGATTTATGGACCTTCTGTTACCTTCTGTATTCACTTGGAAATGTATGTATGGCATATTGCCCAACACTTTCATGACATCTTCATATTGTTTATCATTTAGGAACCTAAGTACTTGTCTTCTATCTTCACCGGATAATTGTGCTAACTGTAGTAACGATTTTATATGCTTTTTCCGATTCGTAAAGTATTTAAGATGGTCTTCTGTTATGTAGGGCAGCTGGAGTAAAGGAGACTTGTATTCCCAAAGACCTTGAACTATCATCGGAGACAGTTTCATACAATTTTCTATTGTCTCTATTGTAGGTAAACGGGGAACTAAAACAAATATACAAGACATTATTTAGATTACAGAATGTTTCAAATTCATTTTTTTATTTATTTAATTAAATAACATTCTTAAGTGTGTATTAAACTTTGCTAGTAAAGGAATTCCATGAATTATTCAATTAAAATTTTCTTATCAAAGTAATCATAAATGTTTATTTAAAATATTGTTTTTATAAGATGTCATAATAAAGTTTTTAAAATAAATACAAACACAACTCACTTCTCCTAGCATAAGCAAGAGCGATAAGTTGATTGACACAGTTGACCATCTCTACAATGAGGTCCGGGCAACGGGACACCACGTAACGCCTGTCACATTCCAATGTGTCTTCCGGAAGTTGCATACGGGACAGATGTGCGTGTAACAGCGCACGAGCCTTTATACTGTACGGCCGACATAATGGTTGCTCTTTATTTTTTTCACCTAAGTTCGGTAATTCACGTAGGAGCTGAAATAACACAAACATCTAACTTCTCATACTCTATTCCAAATTACCATCTAATAACATAGAGATACCAGAGAATACAGTGATAGCACCAACAATTAACTATTTTAAACATAGACTGGACAAACTAGACATCTCCGAGCTATTCAAAACACTCATCAGCTAACTAGCTGCTAGTGTGAAGAAATAATAATATGTCGAATTTGCATACATAGCGAGCATTTTTCCATCTATTGTCATTAAAATAACACAAAGTAAGTTTGAGTGTGAAATGTGGAATAAACAGACTGTCCAATAATTACAATATAAAGGTTTTTCTTAATACATTGGATATTATCTGTGATAATACTAAGAATACTTTACAGGCAATATAATCATAAAGTACTGATCGAAATTCCACTATGTCAACATTATTCTCCTTTATTATTGTTTATTGTTATTGCACATGCATAAAGTCTATATAGGTTCAATAAATTCACAATAAAATATATGCCACACAGTTTCTTTTTACTTAAATAAAAACTACTCTAAAAATAATTTATTGAGAAGTTTTATAGAGAAATCCAAATATACACTCATAAGGTGTGAAAGTAGACGATACTCTAAACACATTTTTTTTTAAATAGGACTTAATTTTTAAAATACATTAATATTTCTTGTAACAATTCCAGATAAGCTTAAAAAGATTAATTTAGGATATAGTACATGACAATAGTCATCTGGTGGGATATGAACCCACAACTACTAGATCTGTAATAACTCTTAACTGTTAGACTATTGGCGCTTCACACTCACCGCTGGCACTTCTTCATTATCAGTTATCCTTTCAATAATTTCAGAATTGTGTCTGCGATCAAATTCACAAGACGCTGCCAAAATCATCAGAGCCCGTTTCAAAGGCATTGATGGAGTCTTGTGACAAAAATAGAAGTACATCTGAGTTGTATCTAATAAAACTTGTTCTCCTGAATATTTAATTGATCGATACCACCAGGTACCTACCTAAAAAAATAGAAATAAATTAATAATTCAATCTGCTATCTATTAGAACAGTGGTTCTAATGAACAAAATTGAGTGTACAGCCACCAAAACCACTGATAACTTTTTATCTTCAAACAAATCTTGTACATATATTTTCTATTATAGTTAGGTATGACAAAGCTTAGATATTCTTTTGTAGATTGATTAGGTCAGATTTAAATCGTGCACTCGTATATTTAGTATAGCACAAACCATAAAAAAAAATTATTGCAATTCCCATTTTTTATAGTGCCTTCAGTTTTACATTGCATCCTGGATTCACAAACAATAGAAATAAAGTAACTACATCATAACTCATGCCCATAACTCGAAAGGGGTAAGCACAGATTACAGAATTCTATTTAGAGCAGTACTTCAAGATGCAAATGTATGAATAGGTAAAAGTTTTTTTTATTCAAATATAAACTTACAGCTATCGGTAGGGCAACCATGAAAACAAGCCCATATAACCCAAGCACCCAAACACTGTTTTCCTTTTCTACAATCCAACTTGGCAATGCAATACCAAAACTCATTGCACCCGGACCATCCGGGTTACCATATTTTTCCCAGTTTCGTCTTGCTTCTTCATCTGTAAGTGCCTAAAAATTAAAATTATGTAATTACATTTTATATAAATTATATTAAACATGATGTATTAAAACTTTTGGAACACATTTTACTATATGAATTAAAACATGGCTTAATTTACATGTACATTGGTTTAGGTATCAACTAGCTTTGAACACACACTGTGCCCAACACATGGTCATGAATATAGCCCTTTAGTTTGCCCACCCTAAAGGATCTTCAAGGATTTGAAACTATTTAGTACCAACACTGCACTATACAGGAGTTAAGTTGTGATTTTCAATTAAGGTGTTACAAAAAATATGAAATGTAATGTTTATAATAGGTGAATCTATTTTGTCTAAACATTTAATTAGTTATAACTTAGTAAATGAAACAGTTTTGTAAAACTTAAATAGTTTAACTTACTTGGTATGCTTTTGTTAGTCTCATGAAAGCTTTTTCATCACCAGTCTCTTTGTCAGGATGGAGTATCAATGACTGTTTACGATAAGACCTCTTTATCTCAGCTTGTGTTGCTCCAGGCGGCAACCCAAGTATATCATAAGGATCGAAATTAGACATTTCATAGTCAAATTGAGACACTTTATATGCAAGGAATCCAAGGAGAACCCATCCTGATATTATAGCTAATTTTATAAAAAAGTTTTTTAAAGTTTTGTATGGCTGCGATTGCTCAATAACTTGCTGTTTCTTTATACAACTTGGACATTGACAACGTTCTGCTTGTATTGCGGGGTCTGAAATTGATTGAAAAAAATGTTTACTACTTATTTACAGATTATAGTCATGCCTAACTGGAAGAGAATAAAACGTTAAATCGGTGATTTGTCAAAGGTAATAAGTAACGTATCGATAACAATTAATGTAAACATGAAACCTTTCCTTACTAATGTACCGTATCGTCACGTTGACAGCACCTTAATACAGCGACATAACTGTAGTGTATATCAAGTACCTTTACACAAGTACCTAATTTTAATTTACATTTTTGTACACGTTTACATGCATTTAGATTAAAAGTGTTGTGAATTGTAAGATGTTTCATTTAATTATACTGCAATGTTACAAACCTTCTTTTCGTTTCCTCGGCCAGTAGTAAAATGTAGCAGGAACAAGTATTAAAGCCAAAAACGAAAGCACAAAGTAAAAGAATGTAGACCCACTCTCGTCATATTCAAACTTTTGACCACCCATTTTATAAATTTTAATACATAGTGCGATAAATAAAAATCATTACCGCGCTGTGCGATAAACCTGACGTGTCATTCACAATTTGTAATTGCTAAAATTGCCAGCTTGCTCTAACGAAATTGTCCGAAACAAGAAAGTACCTACCTATTGTTTTTACATATCATGTTTATTAAGGAATAAATTGAAATTACACAATTAGAATTATGTTGATGGTTTACAATTTCAAATATCTGTTAGATTTAATTTTTAGAAAAGAAAAAAGAAGTAAGCTATTATTTACTAATATAAGTTGTCTATTTATTTATAACACTTAAATCTCAGCAATTTTTAATTAGTTCAACATGTTCTTGGAAGAAAAACATATGTTTGGTAGGTCTTAGGTAAAGTTCCAAAAATAATTGATTTAAGGTTAATCAACAAGTTCTGGCAAGAATGTTTTTTTTTTTTGTGAACACTTGTCAAAGTCAAAGTCATAATTGTACAAAAATATTTTTTGTCATGTACCGATTGCAGAACTGATATGTAATAACGAAAACAGATTTTATTGGTACAAAAGTAAGCTTTATTTCACAAAAAACAAAGAACAATATCCAAAAAAAAAATTGCTATAATTGGTGCGCCATACTTACCAGTTGGTTTTTGACGAAAATATCCAACATTTTCGTGTTTTTTGTCATTCTAAATTGAATGTTTTATGTCTTCAACCTCAACGACGGTAATGAAGATTATTAAGTTTTTTAATATATGTTTTTAAGGAATTCATTGCAATAATCGAATAAACTTCAACTCTTTAATTAATAATGGTTTACCGTGAATTAAGAAAATAATTGTTCATGAAATACTTAATTTATTTTGTAATTATTTTATTAATATTCATATTTGTAGATGGCTACAAGAACAATCGCTAGTGCAACAGTGAGGGCTGTTAAAAAAAGGGTCCTCCCATCGAGAGCTGCATTGGTTCTGACTCCAACAGCTGTTCAAAAAGTCAAAGAGATTATGTCCAAGGAAGAAGCTAAAGGTTTCGTTGGATTGAAAGTTGGAGTGAGACAAAGAGGTTGTAATGGATTGTCTTATACATTAGATTATGCAACAACTAAAGGCAAATTGGACGAAGAAGTGAAACAGGATGGTGTAACTATTATAATAGACAAGAAAGCACAGTTAACTTTATTGGGTATGTATTTCATTTTGAACTGTCAATAATTTAGCTATTAACACAGTTTAATCTATACTACTTATAAAATAGCTTAACTCATGTGTAACTCGGTGTCAGTACCAACTAGTATCGAGCCCATCGGGGGCTCATCGTCAGGGTGAGCGACAGGCCACGAACGCGCGTTTGTACCGTTCCCACTCACCCCGAAAGATGAGCCCCCGATGGGCTTGAAACTAGTTGGTACTGACATGTGAGTTAAGCCGTTTTATATAGTGAAATGGCTCACGAAAGTTTTAATAGTTTAAAAACATTTTATTCTAATCTAAACTATCCATCCAATCATCCGTCACTCTTTCTAAACTTACACATATTAGATATGACAAGTTGCAAACATAAGAACCATTTCAACATTTTTTTATTATTCAGTTAACAGCATGTCACTATCAAAAAACCTGATGCATGTTTTATATCATCATCCATAATATTTATGTGAAACCTTTATTTTTATACTCAAAAGTTCATAAATAAACTGTTTTTTTTTCAGGTACTGAAATGGATTATGTGGAGGACAAGCTTTCAGCTGAATTCGTTTTCAACAATCCAAACATAAAAGGCACTTGTGGCTGTGGGGAATCATTTAGTATTTAAAAGGCTCTGTGAATCTGTATTGCCTAGTCTCACAATGTTAATAAATCTTAAATCTTGTGATTGTAGAAATAAAAAAAAATGAATCATGCACTATCTGCTTTTTAAAGGTTTAATAAAGGCAGGAATAGTATTAAGTTTTTGTTGTAATAAATAGATTGTATTTTATGTACAGTAGATGTTATATGTTGACAGTTGTATTGTATATATTTTTTTAATTTACATGTGTTTAATTTGTTCTTGCTTCCATAGCTGCATATGAAAGAGTTGAAATAAGTACTTGTAAAAATAACTATGTAGTGATTTTTAGCTTGTATTTTAAAACATGTAAATTAATTGAAAATGATTTCTTTTAATAAACACAGATAAAAGAAAAATGTTGCTGCAATATAGTAAAAATGAAAAGAACATTTTGTTGATTTTTTTTTTGCTTTCACGCACGTGTCAACCAGTAACAAATACAAATTGTAAGAATCAAAGATCGGATATTTGAAGAGGATCCGAAAGTAAGCAGAAATATGGAACATGCAGATCATAGAATTAATTAAGTGCCATTCAGCCCAATTCAGCCACTTTTTCTGTCTTCTTAACGTTAATAAAAGAACAAAGCCATTAAAATAATTTCAGGCTGTGTTAATGAATACTAATACAGAAATCTAGGAACATCATTTAAAATGTTCAGTCACTAGACAGGAATCTATTAAGACAATAATCTAATAAGAATCTTTAAAAAATGTACACAAAAGTACGACATAAATATGAATAATATATATGAATACTACATGGAGTGTTTAATTAATTCGATTATACTTTAATCGCTGGCCTCAATTTCTTACATTAAGTTAAATTAACCGAATGATTTTAGTATTTTAAACAGTTAATAGTTGTTATTTTTTGCATAACACTGAACGCAAACCGATGAAATGGAATATAATTCATGCCATCTCTTTCGCACGAATAACATGGTGGTAGCTCTCCGTTTGGTGGTAGCGCCGTGTGAAAAGTTTATATTGTTTGTCTTATTCGCCTTTGTTTACGTGTCCAACTTCCAGATAGGTTTTAGGCAGATAAAATTATAATCCTGTCGTTTATGGAAATTAATGTTACCGTTTGCAATATACAGTTTGTGCATAAGATAAAATATCATAACCGGGTGAAATGAATAACGGGGACGTCGGAGGATCCAGAGGCAAAGGTCGTGGATGGCAGCAAACCGATAATCAACCTCGGGAACTTCGCCGACCCAAAACCGTTGTTGAAGGTAATGATGACTATCTTATGTCTAGTTTTAATCAACACTTTCACAAGTTGAATACAAATGAGTGGTAGACGACGTCATACATTGCTCGCCTATGTACACCAAGACACCAGGTGAAAGTTTTAAGGATTTTCATATAGGATGACGTCGACTTATTTTGACAGATAGCAACCGGTTGTTATGCTATGCGAGCATTGTATATCTTACTATCTTATAATTGACTCATATTTTTTTGTCGATTCTTATGGGGATTTTTTTTAATAAGACATATATCAATGCATTTTATTTTTCTTTATTATGATAGTTTTCCTTCGTTCATTTTAATTGATTCGTTTCTTTGTTCAATAGTCGAACCTTCAAAATCGAAGTTGTCTGCTGATGCAAAAGAATGGTACCCACCTAACTATGTGCCACAGGCAACAACATACACAGACCCATCACCCTACAGGCCCCAGCGCTTCTCTGTCCAAAGCAGACTGCGTCAAGCTCAGGATGTAAACCCATATAGTTGTGAAGAAATGTCATATGCACTTGAAGAATTTGAAAATGTGGATCTGCGGGTTAGTTGATACCAAGAAACAAAGTCATTTTCTTAAACTTGCATGATTTTCATAAAATATTTAAATGTTTTAGGAGAACCTTGCCAATTTGATTACTGTTATGTGTGAGATAACATTTGAACCTGGCAAGTTTGATACACTATGTGGGCCATTAGTTGACTCCTTTGTGTCAACATTACATGATGCCAACTACACTAGGCCTCTTGTGGAAGCTATTGTGAATCAGGTATGATACAAATTCAATAAGAATGATTTACTAATCTAAAAATTATGTAATGCTAAGCATTAAGTTTAATATCTATGTCAAACTATTTTGACTTTCTGCTTTAATCTTTTTTGAAATGCATTTTTGCATTTGTTAACATGATTTTACATAAATAAACTATTCAAGTATCTTACAGTATGGAGAATAGTGAACTAATTGATAATTTCCTTTTAGTCAATCGCTGAATCCAATTTCCGCTACAATGGGGCAAGACTCTGTTCGATGTATGATTCGGTGGCGCCACCAGAAGAGTCCAAGTTCCGCTCTTGTCTTTTAGAGCGTTGTGCCACAGAGGAGAATAAGATTATTAGCGGAGTTGAGACATCGGAGGAGAATATAAGAGGGTTTGCTATGTTCCTTGCAGAGATATACACCCAACTGGAAGACAGCCAGGTATAAATGATTTTAAATTATTATATAAAAGTATTACTGTAACCTTTTATTCATAGAAACTTATGTATAAACATATTTTTCTCTTTTTATGTTGTTTTAAATAAGATAAACAGGCATGCTATATATGGCAGGCATACTGATGTTTGACTTTTATTTACTAAAAAATTATTGGATAAACAGAAGTTAAATTATAGAATAAGTATAGGCTATGTTATAGTTATGTGAGATAAAGTTTTTTTATTCATGACTATATATATTTATTAAATGTAGTTTGTTTTAATTGATTATAATTGGAATCCAATATGGTACTTATCATGTTAAATAAAGTATATTTTTCAGGGTGGACGCATAAAATCTTTAGGTGAAAGCCTCTGCAAAGTGCTTCTTCATCTGTTGGACACCGACAAAGAGATCAACATTAAAGCTGTGTGTCAGTTACTTAAAGTGAGCACAATTTTTTTTTTTTTTTTAATTACTCACTCATCACATTGTGTTTAATAAAATAAACTATGAATGTGGTTGTTTAGTTGTCGGGTATAGCACTGGACGCGGACTGTCCGTCGGGCATGCACGCGGCGTTCGAGCGTCTGCGGCGGCGCTCGTCGCTCGCGTGCGTGCGCGGCGTGGTGGCGCTGCGGGCGGCGCGCTGGGGCTAAAATACTTAATTAATATTTTAAAAATTATCTTTACATATTGTTGTTAAATTATTATTCCGTCTTTACATATGATGT
>JAODUI010000029.1:5336107-5380001 GCA_027563995.1 Papilio gigon | reverse complement strand
CGGGCCCGCGCCCCCCGTGCCGCCCAGCGCGCACGCCCACGACAACAGGCGACGACAACCCAACAATAGTAAGTTTACACAAATTTACTTTCCATTTCCACATCATTATTTAAACTAACCTAATCATTCTCATCGTCTTACATACCACTCAGGTGCTCGAGATTACCCTAAATTTGAGATGGCTTATACCCAATCTAAATTCACCTTAATAGATGTGTTATTACTTTACAGTTTGCCATATAATTAGCAATGATTCTATAAATACATTTTCTCTCTTTACATTTTCATCAGATAAAATGATAGCCATAGACACAGAATAAAAACGATGTAAAACAAACTTGTAAAAATAATTATTATTATCAAATAAAAATATTTAGAATGTTGGTTATATTTTGAATCGATATTTACACTCGCTATGTTAGTGCCATCATGCTTTACACATTCTAATGTTGAATTGTACATTCAGTTTGGGCGGCCATGTCACTAGCTTACAACATTGCCTAATATGCAGCAAGTACAGCTATGTACTGCTTATTTAACTAAAATTTACCTAACAGCAATTCATTTCCACAGGATAATATACATCTTTTGCTTATATACTTAATGAAATGGGACTTATATTGTTCAATATAATGCTGACCGCAGTAATATATCTAACAATAAATACTAAATATGGTTTTGGTTAACATACAAGGTTAGAAGAAAATTTTATGGTTTTAAAGTTTCAATGATAAACCTTGCTGGACGAATTAATTATGTTTCTATGAAGACGAATATTATATTTAGTTTAGGGTTTTTTTTTAATATCTAAGCTAGAATAAATGTCAATTCGGAAATCCTTAAACATTATCCTTAACAACCGGTTTGTGGGCGTAAATCTTTATTCATCTTAATCTTATAATGTTTTAAAACATAAACGTAATTAATGGCAAAAAAAAAACAAAAATTTAATGGAAATTTTAAATATATATGGTAACATAAAAAAACATGTCACAGTATATTGCGTGAATGCTTAACTTTTTGAGAACAAGGATGAAAATCTGTTTACGAACAAATTATCTGCTGGTTGAAAATTTACTGAAGTTAAACGTAATACGTCGATACTAAGACCCAGGCAAGACTGAGCATTTTGAAGTACGTGCTGTAAGGAGACGGGTCCGTAGACACGAAGATGCACCTTGGCACGTTTACGTGACTATCGAAATGTTTAATCCGATGGTTGTTGACACGTTCGTGCCATTTTACAATGTCTTCTCGCATAACGCTTGTATGTCAATGGAATCTTCTCAACGTCGAGAGTATATTACAAAATATATGTATTGTATTTGTTGGAACAGTATTTAACGGTGATATGGAAGGAGGGGCCAACAACGAAGGCGGCTACCTCGCCGACGGGCACACGCTCACGGCGGAGGAGTGCGCCTTCCTCCAGAGCAACCTGCCGCCTAAGGCCGCCGCGATCGACGAAGACATACTGTGAGTTTTGTTTGCCTATAGGATATGTTAAAATTTGTTTGCAAAACAAACACATTTTTATCTAGTAGTTTGTTCATTTACATTCCTAGTTAGCATATTTTATTGTATTGGATACGAACGAAAGTGGCCCCTGATTTTATTTTTGTTCAGTCTAGTTCTTTATATCGATTCACTGTAGAATAAAATTTGGATGTTTTGAGAAGATTAAAAAAAAAACTATAAATTGTTGATATCAAAAGGTACACCCTTCGATGACGTCACTTGTGCAAGGCCTCAATACAATATTAATTTACGTATAATGTCCAGCAAGAGTTTTATAGATAGAGTTTTACATACTATAGCCCTAGCATAGCTTTTGCCGTTTAGACAAAATATGCCTAGCAAAAACTCATCGTTGCATCCTTTTAAATTTCATTAGATTTGTTCAGCTTAACCACATGCTTTGCTTTCTATAGATAATTTATTATTTTTAATTTATTTCTAATTCATTGCATGCAAATTTCATTCGCGCTTACACAAAATTGCTTTTGCAATATATTCATTCTACAGATCAACTGCTGAGTATAGTTTGTACTATTAATTTTAGCAACAATATTGTATTGTTATTGTTTGTGATGGTAATATGAATAAACAATTTCCAGCGACGAACTAGAAAACGACGCCTGGGAGACTGGCATGGACGCCGAGATGCAAGCCGGCTTCCTCGAATTTCTCAAGATGTCCAACCAGATCAAACGATAACCACATACAGCGTGCGACTACTGTTACTAGCGGAACAGACAACGTCGCATCCTCGGTCTACCGACAGGAGACTTGTGAAAAACTTATAAAAAAATTATAAAAACTTGGAAAATAATAAAAATATCTCAGTCGCAGACCATCACTCTAGAGGAATTAGTACGGATTAGCGAAGCGGTAGGATTAGAAGTACGATACCAACATTTATGGAAGAGAACACCGGTCACTGTGCCTACGAACCATATCTCCGACATCTGGTTGTGCGCTCAGCTCCTTGTTTGTGATGCAAAGTGGGCGATCGCATTGTATCGCCACATAAGTACTTCCATTTATGCATTTGTTAGTAATATCTTACAGTTTAACGTGACATAACCAGAACTACTGACATTTACTGCCTCTTGATGAACATATAAAATAGGTGCTCTTTTAGAGTGGTCGATATTGGATATTAAAGATGGTCTATATATTTTTTATTTTCATCTATACAAGCCAATTAGTGTAATGCCGATGTGACAGTTTTGTTTTTAATTTGCAATTTGTACTCGGGTCTGTCACTGAGTTGAATAAATTCATAATAGCATGCCAGCAACATGAATTACTTTGAATTACGATTGAATTAATATTATGTCTTATTTCAATGTAACAATAATGAATATGAAAGGACTAAATGTAAACAAGAGGGACTTGGTAAACTTGGGACAAAATATTCAGGCATCATAATTTTTTTTTAATTATGAAAAAAATGTTGTATTTTTGAAAGACTTCATAACATTATTTTAAACATGATACACAGTTGTATAATTTGCTAAAAGATTATTTTTTTTTTCATTTTGTTGTATTAATTTTAAAAGACTTGTTTACATTTTGTCCAAATTTCTTCTAGTTATTAAATGATCTCATTTTTAACTCTTTTCCAAATTCTTGACAATAAATACGAAAATTGCTTAAAAATACAATCTGCATAATATTATAGTAATTTAAAGAACAACTGGAAATCCAATGAAGGAGCGATTAATTTCTTTAAGTAGCATTAGAATCGAATCATTTTAAAAGGCAAAATAATGCACAAAGTTACAAAAAAAAATACAAACTTAATTATTCGCAAGTCTAGAGGCAAAATGACAATAACTCTCTTATTGTACGTAATAAAATAATTGCATCCTTAATATAATCAGCCGGGACGCATAGGAAAATGAAATCTTGGATGGCTTAACAATGAAGATTAATTTTATTATTATACGAGGACATGATAGTATTTTTTTATTAAAACAATTTTTTTTTAATCATAGCACAGCTTGAAAGACAATAGCTTGTATGTATTAACTTTAAGTGAAATTTAGGTTATGTTTTCATGATTCTAATTTTCAATCTTGAAATTATGGTTGTTTTTATTTTATTTTTTAAATCAATTGGATCTTTGTCGTCGTATAAAATTGTTTTATTAAAAAAAAAATATCACATTACGCCCTCTTACGGCTTTTTATCTGCCGAATGTTTAAGTAAATACTTCCATGAATTTTATTTGTATTTGGCGCCAACGCCGCCGGTAATGCCAAATTGTGTTGTTTATAATTGCTTGTTATTGACATAAAGCTTATTGTATAAAGTGAAATTGTGTGATTATGAACAATAATTGATTTTAAATATGACCTAAATGCCAGCCTACGTCACCGGACATAGCAGTGATGGCCGCATACACTACTGCATACACACTAGTAACGTGTATGTACGCAATAAACACATTTTTGAATACTTTTGCAATATATACTGGAATTATTTATTTAAAGCGATTAGGGCGAATGTTTATAATATTCCATTGTATTTTTGTTGCAGTGATATTATGAATGTTATAAGAATAAATGGATATTTTATTATAAGTCATTTAAGTATAATGTCGTTTTATTTCAACCAATCCTGAACACCCTGTGTACTCCAATTACAATAAATAAATCCTACGAACCTTGTTTAAAACAATATTACCTCGTAATAATATAAAACGCTTTGTGATAAAATTTGTCGAGGTGTTACATTATCTTTGTGGAGGTCAAGACAGATTAATTTTATAAACACGGACATATAAAAAAAATTAAGGAAAACAGAATTGACTTTATAAAGATTTAATAAGTATGGAACAAATACTTGACTATTTTGTACAGCGTTAATAGGACTCTTATATTTATATGAAAAAGAGAAAATTTAAAAGCTTTTTTAACGAATATTAGTAACAGATTTTTGATCAACGCCCAGAAGTGAGCGATATATGGTTAATGATGATGAGAAACAAAAAACGTATATTTCAGTCGAGTTTCATAAAAATTGATATCATTAAACATCTCCAAATTGGTTTAAATTCGATTTTGATGAATAAACCGGTGTTATAGTTCTGGCAGAACTTTATATGGGTTGAGAATATCATTAGGGTCCATCAGTTGTTTGAGTTGCTTCATCAAGTGTATCGCTGTGCCGTCCTTGCTGTAGTGAATGTAGTGCGGCTTGCGGAAGCCGACGCCGTGCTCTGCACTGATCGAACCGTTTAACTTTGCGACCTCTTCAAATATGTAGGGCTCCAGCATCGCACTAACTTCTCGGTCGTACTTCGGTACCGTTACGTTGATATGTATGTTGCCATCGCCTGGGAGAATTTCATTGTATTATTTATTAATATATATTTTTGTTAATTAAGTAAATATTTCTTTTAACAATGCTATTAAAAATTTATACTTCTGCTAGTTGATGACTTTTAGTTACTTATTAATTATTTTCTACGTTATTTCAAAGACGAAGGACAATATGATTTGTTATAAAACAAACGGAGTTTATCTTACCGACATGTCCGTAGCCGTATACTTTGATCGCCTTCGAGCCCAGCCTGCGCCTGAGCTGCGGCACCAGGCTATAGTAGCTGGCGAGCGGCACGGACACGTCGTACTTGAACACGTAGCCGTCGACCAGGCCCGCGCCCGCTATGCTCTCGCGCAGGTTCCAAATTGTCTAAAAATAGATATATTTATTTAATAGATCATCATCATCAGCCATTGTCGCCACTGCTGGACTCAGGCCTTCCCCAATGCTTTACGTTTGTAATCAATATCAATCTAAAGTATTGAATTTTTTGTTAAATATTTTTCTTTTTTTTCTTATTGGTGTAATATTCTTCATATCGGTATTACATTATATTACAAAGTTTTTATTTACTAAATGTATATAGCAAATTATCTTTGGACCAAATGTTTAAAACACCTGCATTTTGGCGGGTTCTGATGTGACAGTTCCGTCAACTATGAGTCCGCTCTCCATCTCCTTGTCCAGAAACCTGGTCAGCTTCTCTGCGTCGTGCGCTTCATCGCTGCCGCTCGTCTCCACCAACACGTAGAAAGGATAATCTGATATTGGATTTCTAGGAAAAATAAACATATTGGTAATGAAAATTTACGTCAGCAACATCATCAAGCTATCCTTTTCACTACGGAGGGTACTCTGTCATACATTTCTGTCAGTCGTCGTATCTGAACTTACACCCTTACAAGTGTCCTCTTTCACACAATCAGTCCACATATTCGGTCTTCCTACCTTCACAGCAATTCACATTCAATCTCATCACCTTCTTGTTTATGTGCTCGTCATCAACATGTCCATACCCCGATAACCTTTTGCTACTTAATTTACGTAACTATACTATTTGTCAACTTACGGTAACTTAAGATTTTGTACGGTGGAGCTGATAGAATCGTTGTCAGCCATTTCGAAGGCCGATAAAATCTCTCCGAGCGATGATTTAGCGCTTGCGTACAAACGAAGGACATTCTCGAAGTTTTTTACACCTGCAACAAGATCGTCATTATATATACGAAGAATATTGCTTTATATTAATTTTTTGGTAAAAAAAAAAACTTCGACTTGATATAAAATTTATTTAAAAATGGTCGAAAAAGCCAAAAACCAAGACGTTCCGTTTTCACATCATATTTTATAAGAAAAAAATATTTGCCATTATAAAATTGTAATGTGTCTACATTCTGACCATTTTGACGGTATTTATAATATAGACTCGAACTACGAAGTGTCTATTTTATTCACCGTCTTTGTCTTTTGCACTTACAGCTCATTTAAAAAAAAACATTTTATTATCTACCGAAAAATCCAAGTGAAACAGATTTCGGCAATGCGGGGCAATGAATTGCAACTTTGGTCACAACTCCCAGCGTGCCTTCTGACCCTATGAAGAGGTGTTTCAAGTGATATCCTGTGTTGTCCTTTTTTAAAGTTTTCAGACAATCTATGACAGTCCCGTCGGCTTTTACCTTTCAACAAAATATTTCTTTTAACAATACAAGTCAGGCTTGCTCCCTTCAATTTTGTTATTAGTATGAATTATTATACTTGTGGTAAAAAATTTACAGTTCCGCTACTTAATTTTGGAACCAATAACAAACGGGCTGCTTCATGTCAAACCCGTTATGGAATTAGTGGCACTTTTTATTACTGTATTGTTATTTTGTGTATCTTATAAATAAAAAAATAAATAAAAAAATGTAGTCATAAATGTGTCGTGGTCTAGAAGTAGATTTGATCACTTTATGACGTATTGTATTAAATAACCATCTATAATTATGTAATAATATTTCCAGTAACGTTTGGTTATAACACCATTTAATAAATTGACAGCAAAAAAATGTGCTCACAGCTTCAACACCTAGTACAGAACCGTGTAGGTTTCCATAACGCAGTAGCCGCAGCCCGCCTGCATTCGTGCTCACGTTGCCGCCGATGTGACATGACCCTTTCGCGCCCAAATCCAACGGCATTATGAGGTTACGCTCCCGTACGTAGCTGTCCAAATTCTCAAGAACACAACCCGACTCACAAACTAAAGCACCTGTAGAGAAATAATACTATTTATACAGAGAGATGGTGATAGAGGTCAAAGAAAAAGTACGATGATAAAATCAATAACCGGTGATGTTATTTCGTAAAGTATTTCTAATTTTATTTTAAAATAGGCAGCACATGCTACAGTGCTGCACTCTACTTCCACTAAACGTTTTTAATCTACTTATAACTACGTTAAAAGTTACCCGAGAGTTCGTCTAAGCTGATAATTTTATTCATGAGCATAAAACTAAGGACGATCTCATCGAAGACAGGCACCGAGCCGCCGACTAGCCCCGTGTTCCCGCCCTGCGGACAGACCGCCAGCCGCTTCTCATTGCAGTATCTCAATATCTGAGATACCTCTTCTGTTGATTTTGGCTTTAGAACTAATTTAGATTGACCTAAAAAAAAATATAATATGATTAGTATATGATTAAGAGAAATAAAAGTCGAATACTATATTTCTACAAAGTAACATACCTCGGCAATTTTTAATCCAATCAATATTAAATGGCAGAATGTCGTTGTCATCGGTCAACACTCGATCTTCGCTTAAAATTGTCCTAAAGTAATCTACGTCGGAAGATTGTATGTTGCCGAATTGCTTTCTTCTTACTTTGTATTTCTCCTGTTAAATACTTATTGAAATAATTGACATCGCTTTTCGAATATTACATTCGCGATGAAACCTTCACTAACTAAGTATTATTGTCAAAAAATTATAAGGGACAGGCAACTAAAAGATTTAGCCAAACACTCGAAAAGAGGGCGATTTCTTGCATTTGGAATCAAACCTAGTATAAGCAACGTCATTCGTTTTGGTACAATGTAATTTAGGCTCAACAGCCCAACCCCATCCAAACGATAAAACGTTTGGAGTCTGCGAGGGCCCAACGCTAAATAAAACTGTAAAACATGTTAACTTTGCTTGTATTCTTTTAACATTTGTTTAATTAAGTACAGTACACAGTCGTTTCGTTTTTATATTTGTGAAGATTAGTTTTGAATAAATATATGTAAAAGATGATAAGATAAATGAATTAGTTACAAAATAGCAAAATGACAAAAATCATCTGAAGAGAAGAGTATTTTGATAATCTGATTACTTTCATCTTCCTCCTTCTCAATGTTTCTTATAAAAATTTATGATCTCTGTCTACTCGCCTACTCAATACGATTGTTTTTGTTAAGAAGTATGTGAATTATTTTTTTAAATTACATACTATTGATAATATAGATTTTGTAAATATAAACACCTATAATTCCTAAGTACAAAGATACTTAAAGGTCAAATTGTAATAAATAATCTTACCGAGGATAGTTGTGGTAAAACTTGTGATGCACATCTTATTTGATTGAAAACATTCGTATTCTTTAAATTGGTTAATATAAAAGTCCATGAATTCAACATAACTTCAAAATGTTTTCAAATGAATTATTTTGTTTTATACCGTAGCAGCGCACAGCTATCTATCAGTAATACTGCGTTGTTTGTTGACTGTGCGATGTAAATATATTATTACGTAATCTCAAGCGAGAGTTTGTTTTTAGACGTTGATTATTTGTTATCTAAAATGTAATGATAACTGAACCATCGGTAACCTAGATTGGAATATATATTTATTTTAACAAGCAGCATTTAATCAACCGTGAGCTGATTTAGCTAATGAAACTCGTAAAACATTGCTAATTGCTGTGTTAGATTTTTCTTAACAGGAATGTGAGGAAGTTTCGAGTGAACGAAAGCAAGCAATGGAGCGAGAAAAATCTTATTAATAAATAACACACATATTAAAAAACTTCTTAAATAATTTTACAAAAAATATAATAAAAACTTATTGTAGCTAAAATAACCACGCAAGAATTGACATTATCACATAATTAAACTTACCTACTCTTTGGCATCAGTTGTTAAAATTGGAATCTGCAAATTGACGTTAAGAAATGACAGGTGGTTGCTGTTGATTACCACGTGTTTTTGACAATACTTGAAATAGTTTGAAAAGTATTTAAATTAGCGAAAATGGCTAAATTGAAAGTAAAGAAAACTAAAAAGGTAGATCTAAAACCCAGTGCCAATCCCACGAAGGATGAAAATATGGTTGTCCTGCCACCAGTACGAATGTCCGATGATCCATTGCCTAAACAGGTATGTTTTCTTTTAAGTGCTTTACCAAGTGCGGTAATATAACGTAAATAATTTAAGGCACATCTTATTAGTAAGGTTATTTCGTATTTTAGGTGAAATGGATAAATAGGCAGCGTGTTCTAGTGTTTGCCGCTCGTGGAATCAACCATCGTCACCGTCATCTCATGGAGGATATAAAAAGAATAATGCCTCATCATAAAACTGAATCTAAAATGGAAAGAAGCAAGAACCTTTATGTTGTCAATGAAATAAGTGAAATGAAAAATTGCAACAAATGCCTCCTGTTTGAAGGAAGGAAAATGAGAGATCTGTACCTTTGGATGTCTAACGTCCCCAATGGACCAAGTGCTAAGTTTTTAATAGAGAACAGTGAGTATTATATCATGTTTTATCACTTTAACTCAATATCAACCTAATATTTAAAAATTTTATAAATTACAAATGTTACTTCACTTTTTTGTGTACATCTACTAAAATATATCACTAGCAGCATTATCCTGGAACAAAAGTTTTATATTATTTCCATTAAATGTACTTTTAATTTTAGTTTACACAATGGGAGAGTTGAAGATGACTGGCAATTGTTTAAAGGGGTCTAGACCACTTTTATCTTTTGACCCACAATTTACCAAGGACCCTCATTATAGTCTTTTGAAGGAGCTGCTCATTCAGACATTTGGTGTGCCCAGATACCATCCAAAGAGCCAGCCATTCTTTGATCATGTGTATACATTTATGATTCTTGACAATAGAATTTGGTTTAGGAATTACCAAATACTCTCTGAAGATGGAGCTCTGGCAGAAATTGGACCAAGATTTGTACTGAACCCTGTAAGTATAAACCAATTTAAATATACAATGTGACAAGCTGATTTGACCAGCTCAAATGAGTTTATGGGCTCATAGAATTGTATTTATTAATACACATTCATTTCTATAACAAATATTAGGTTAAAATATTCTCTGGATCATTTGGAGGGACAACATTATGGGAGAATCCTAAATATGTCAGCCCTGCCAAGCTGAGACAAGTAATGTCAAAGAAGGCAGGTAACAAATATGAGAGGAGAATTGAAAGGAAGGCAATGCATGAAGCTACCAAACCAGAGACTGGATATCCTGATATAGAGGGCGCTGACTTCTTCAAAGGTGATCCTATGGAGCAAGCTAAAGAAGTGATGGTTAAAGGTGAGCATTATTTGAAATACTTAAGAATTAAAAATTGTACTATAATGAAAATAAAAAAAATATTTACATGGGAGTTTTAATCAAGCTTATTTTGACTATTGAAGCTTTTTCTCAGCATTGTATTCTTTGAGTAGAATTAAAATATTGTTAAATACTATCCATGTATTTCTTCCATATAAAAAACTAAAATACTTTTGCATGTACATCACTAATTTCAAAAATATTAAACAGGTCTACATCTCTATTGTCATGTATTTTTTTGTTACCAGAGGAAATAAACGATGAGAAAGATGATGCAAGTGATGAAGAGGTTGACACAAATAATGATGAAATTCCCGATGCTAAGAGCAAACCCAAGTTTAGTATGAAAATAAACAAATCTAAACCAGAGAAGACAATAAGGAGGAAACAACTGAAGGCCAAGAGCAAGGCGATATCAGATCAAATCAAGAAAAGAAAAAATAAACAGTTTAAGAAAAAATCTGTAAAAAAAGCCTAAAACATATTCAAAGGATTTAAATAAATAAAAACAAGAAGGAGACATGTCAGTTTTATTTAATTAAAAGCATAAAAACATTGATATAGATTTTCATTTGATGATTTAACAATGGAAGATAATTATGTGAGGTAGAGAAAATTAATAAAATGTACTTTTCATTGCATTGATGTTAAAATCATTATGTTGGGATTATCAAAAATAATTAATAACTCTATTACATGATGATACATTATTAAAAAATACTATTGTACTTAAACTACTACAGATCCTAAATAGTAAAATGTTACACAGACTATAAAATAAATTAAAATTTTTAAAATATGGAATTCGAGAAAAAAAAACTTCACAAAAATGAAGTGGACTTTTGTAATATTCTTAACTCAATAACAACATTAAACACCATTATTTTAAAACTTTAATGGATTGTTTTGAGACATTATTAATAAAATGGCAGAACCAAATTGCTTTCGTCTTGAAGATATAAGTAAAGCACATCACAATATAATTCTAAAAAATGACACAATTCAAGTTATTAATAATCTAGAGTACATTTAGGTATTTATAGTTGCCATATAATCTCAACACATCCATTGTTTAAATTGTATAAAAGCGTGGACGGCAAACCTGAGAATTCTTAAAACCTACAAATAAATTATATGGAGTTAATTTCGGAAGAATTGAATGTTAAAATTAAAATTAAGAAAAACTAAAAAAAGCCTCTATTTCTAGAAAAAAAATGTGTAAACATTTTTTATATTTTGTCTTTTCATGTTACATTTTGTTTGTAGATTCGAGAAAAAGAGTATTTAAATACTAATAAAGATTGTGCGAAAAATATTTCTTTAAATATAACAAAAACAAAGATTCATGATTTTTATCCAAACTTTAAAATGTTGAATACAACATTACGAGTATAAAATGCTGTAAAAAATGTTTATTTTTTTACATTTTACAAAACTAAATCATGTCTGTTTGGTTCCTTATAATTATTTAAAAGCTCAAATACAATATGTATCAGTGCAGTGATTATTTGATTAGATCCAGTTAAGAGCGCTGTATGGTGACATGAAGAAAAATTCATTGCAATACCATGTTCAAGTTTCTAAAGCACTCAATTTCACCAAAGCAAAAGAAAAACTATAAAGATCAAAATATATATAAAAAAAAACTTATGCTAAATTTCAACTTACACTTGAGTAACATTTGCCTTCCTTAACTATAAATAATAAAAAAAAAGTGTAAAAAAAAAGTAAAAGCAAAAAAATACGTTAATGTCTTAAATATTGAATTACACAATGTATAGCTACGTTGTTGTATATCTCATGAAATATAAAAAAATTACTTGAAGTACTAGAACTTCATTGTCAATGTTCCGATGCAATCTCACCCAAATTCGTAATAATTGTGTTAAACTCGGTCCAGGTCAATCGTCAATGGCAGTTATTTACCTGAAGATTAAATAAAAAATGTACATGTCCATAGTCAGTTACCGTTCAGATATTGCACAATTGCAATTTTGAAGTAAATAAAAGCAATATTTCAGGCAAATTCGTTAAAGCTTTTAGATACATGCTTTTAGCGAATTATTTGGATTTGATAAGTTTTTACATATGATTGTTAACACATTCAAATTTATAACAAAAATCGCAAAAGGCCATATAGAAATTCGAAATTCAAATTTTAAATATTTGGAGCAATAGTTTCTGATTTAGCGATTTACTTCGTTTACTTTGTTCTAACCACTTTGAATGATGAAACGGTTATTGTTTCAGAAGGCGTCATTTTGTTCGGGTAGTAAGGTAGTCGCTTGGGTATTTTACATGCAGAAGGGGTCGTAAAGTGAAAACGGGAGACAACATGCGTAAAACTCACGACATTAATACTTTTCGTGTAAGCCCTGCAGCTCGGCGCCGTCCTGCTCGTCCTTGTCGGGGCGGTGCCCGCCCAGCTCGGCCAGCCGAGACGTCTTCCAGCGGCCCCCAGCGTCGTTCATGTTGCGGTCCTCGCATACGCACAGGAACAGCGAGTCGACTACCATCTGACAATATTCAATTATTTTTATTCACATTAATTTCAGTTGCACTTTGAAATATCAATGATTTTTATTAAAATATTCGTACAAACATGGAAATAACATGATTTCAATTTTGATTGAATTACGTTGAATCCGTTTATAAAAATATTTACCAAAAAAATCGTACTTAACATATCATTCTAGTGTCTAAAAACACACAAATTATTATTAAAAAAAGGTTTTCTGCTCAAATGAATTATTTCTACTCGTTACTAAGTATATACTTTTTAACATCGATACCAAATTGAGCTTCGAATCGGAATATCAGTAACTAATTTAATAATGTATTTCATACAAACCTCGTAAAGAGACAGTATGCAGTGGGCTATTAGAAACGAGTATATGCAGATGAAAAGTGTGGGTACAGCAAAGAAATGCAGTTCCTTGTTGCTCTTAAGCAGTAGCAGGCCGACGATACCCGTCACCGCGGTCACTATGCACTTGCCCAGGAACAGGATGAAGTCGCCCACGCTGTTTATTGTAGCCACTTGAAGCGCGTTGTTCACTATAGTACTAAACGCCTACAATGAGCAGTAATCACGTCAGTGTCGTTTATAGGGCAATCCTACGCAATCCTCAAAACATAATCCAGTATTTTTATTTCTTAATTTTTGCTCAGAATAATGTGTTTATTCCTGCCACATCTGTTTTTATTTATTGAATGTAACTGGCAACACTGACAATTTATAAATGATTGTGACAGGTCAAATAGAAATGTAATATTACATCAAATGATCATGGAAGTCTCATTTACCACCTCATTATTTAAAATCATTCAAATAATTTTTCATTTACAATAATTCGCAATATGGTTATATTAAGTAATTCAGAAAATTTCATGGGACTTTTAGCAAATCGAAGCCTTTGGCTGTATTATAATTATATTTTTTTTATGTTTAGAGCCATTTGATACTCAAAGTTAGTATCTTTTGTACATAATGCTATAGAACGTCATGTCACCGATTCACAAAAGGGCAAGTTCATTCACTGCCATTGTTGCTTTATCGTTAGTAATCTAACCTTCCCTTAACAAAACACCGTCAAACAATTAACTAAAAGGTATATTTGACATTTGAATGACATTTGACTATTTGACATTTGAATACAATTTTGAGCTTTATATTTACTACAAGTACGTAATCAATACTTCCATTTTACTGATTTTTAAAGGCGATGACAAGTAATATTAGTAAATTTAAAAATCTAGTAATACTTTTCTAAAAAAAAGAAGATGAGAATACGATTTTTAGATTTACCGCGAAATCCGACGGTTAAGAGTCTACGTCACTAAATGACTCACCCTGGCTGCGGCCTTACAAAAGTGACATCTCTCGATAGTGATGATTGTGTAAGCATTATGGTTGAGGTAACGGATGAACTTCTCAAGGCAGTAGAAGCAGCAGATGCCGCATTTGAGACCACACTTCGCACATTCCGAACCCTTCTCTGCTCTAGACGACAGTCTATAGAAAATATAAAAATAATTGAATCCAATCTCTGACTACCCCTCGGAGTTTCGTCGTGAGTTTCGTATACGAATGCAATAAATCAGTTATGGTTGAAAAAGAGGTCATACATAACCAATACATATTTGACCTAAAATGTTTACGAAACTTGTTCAAATTGACCATAGAGATAGAGAAATTCGAAATCACATGTATGTTACGAGGAAAAATGACATAAAATGGGGTTAGAACGAAACAAAAGATTCAACAAAAATATAAAAAGTATTTTAATGCAACAATATGAATAGGGATTTTGCCCCTATTCATATTGTTGCATTAAAATACTTTTTTTAGGCAATAGACAATTTTAATTTCCCAATAAAAAAAAATTATGCGGTCTCTGTTTTATTACGATGCGTGGTAATATTCATTGAATGTTCTATTTTTTGTGAGCGTGACCAACCAGCATTACATTAATCTATATTAACCTCGCGGCTGAGTCAGCGATGTGGGTCGCTTGCGTAGTCTTACCTTGACGACTCTGAATCACTGAAAATAGTGTATTTTAACTTACGACTAATTTATTCATCCTTTTCTTATTAAAAAACAAGTTCTCATGATATTAAACATAATTTCTGATGTGTGTTACGATGAACCAATTTTATAAAGTACAATAAGAGAATTTCTGGGCTCTGTACAGAACAAATAATTAAAAAAAACATACTAAAAGTGACTGGTATACATACTTGGCATGTAAATACGTGAGGATGAGCCTGGGTATCTTGAATAGGGTAATTAAGAAGGATCCTTTGGCCACGGAACCCAAATGGTACTTCAGTAGTTTCCCAATGGAATACAAGACTGGTGAAGGATGCGCATTTGGCCCTCTGGAAAACATTCAATGGTTAATTTAAAAAAAAACATACAGACAAATAAAGAACCTCCTTCTGTTCAAAGTCAGCAGAGTTAATTCAATTAAATGAAGAAAAAAAATCATAAGTTCAATTTTTTTAATTTACTTAGGATGCACTATCCTTTGTTTCCGCTAACATATTTTTGGATCAGGGACCTTAGGTGCTAAGTTAAAATATAAAGCCAGTAGTTTACTGGGCTTAATATTTCGTCGTTAGTCCGGTTTTAACCGGTTCAAAGTTTACAAGTGATAGACTAGACGAGTTTGTAAAATGAGATGTGGGTAAATACCTAAAGTACCAATGTGAAACAGCACCCGCAATGGTCATCTGCTGGCAGCCAAGGATAAATTCGCTGCCCCACACGAGGCACACGAGGCACATCCACCACATGCTCTTAACCCATAGAGGATCAAATTCAATCTGGTCTAAAACAAAATAACTTTAATTTGAATAAAAGTCACACTCAGTTATCAAACTATTACATGTTATGAGTTGGCACGTCAAAAACAAGATTACTAAACAAGTCGACGTGCCAACGTTGGCTTATTGACAGTAAAAGTTGATATCACCAAAAATATATCAGTTACTTACTAAATCACCTAAGCTACTTTCTCCAGTTATTACATTTATTCAACTTCCCTTTGTTGTAACTCCACATTCAAGTACCGGTATAAGTTTTTAGTCAAGGTTTTATATATACAAAAAATATAATAAAACAGTACAAGATGAGTTCACACTAAAATGTTTTGAGTTCCAAGATATTTATCTTAAAGTTTACTTACATTTTAAAATTGTTTGTGCTTGTACAGCAGCGTTGTCGATACGGTCTTGCGGCGAGGTGCCATTGATGAAGAAATTCGTTTGAAATGGAATACCAGGATAGTTGGCCGTCGCTAGACACACCTAGTGATAAATACATTAATTTTAACAAATAACAAAATATATTTAAAAATAATATGTGCATCACTTCACATGACGCAAGAAAATTATTATAAGACAAGTACTGAAAAATAACTGTTAAATGAATTGCAAGGATGATAAAACATTTTATAAACACTTCCATAACATATCACAATTATCATGGTTGGTTGACTTCACACATATCTTTGAATTTCTTTGCTGATATGTGCAAGTTGCATCATGATATTTTCCTTCACTGTAAGAGCGTTGCATAGTATACATATGCAATACGAGAATTAAAAAACACAGGTACATGGCAGGGATCGAACCTGGATAATGTCGAGTACAGTCCAGTCCGGTCAAGTGCTTAATAAATCCGCCACTGACGCTCTTCATAACATATAGACAACTTAATTTAAACTATAATAAAAAGTATAAGATAAATACTTATTAAAGCTATGTTAACTATCTACTAATCTAATTAGAATTATTAAGGGATAACTTACCACAACGATTGACCAGAATGCAAAGAATATTATGAGGAAAAAGAATGTTATGATGGGCTGCAGAAACAGTGCCGGTATTGAGCCGAGACAATGCGCTGTCTCCTTAAAAAGTGCAGCCAGGAATGACACACGTGAACGCATCACCCACACTAGTAACAATAAGATCACCTGAAATATTTTCGTTAAATTACAGATCAATATTGACCATGATAACAATAATTGTCATAATATTATTTTGTAAACAGTAATATCAGGGTAACTCAAAGTTACAATATTGTACATTTAAATTATTTGTCAATATGAAAAAAAACAGATAAAATTATTTCAAATTACAATTACAAAACTATAGAAAAAATTTGTACTTACTGTTATAATAGTTGCAATTATTGAATACCATAAAAATGCCTTCTCATTCTTAAATGATTCCTAAAAAAAAAATCATTTACAAACTAACGACTAACTTAAAGTGCAATTAAGGCAACATAGTACACAATACACTTACAGCTAAGAACATTGTTTCCGAAAAGTCTCTTTGTTTTGTGTGCAACTCATGATATGTGTACCAGAGAAGTCCTGTTCCTGCAATGCTCACAATGGACACCAGTATCATGAATATCCAAGACACAAGTGTAGCGAGTAAGTGCAGAATTGATACCATTATTAAAGAACAAACTGTAAAATAAAGTTAATTTAAAACTGCATCGTCTTGGGTATAGCAATCCATGCTGGGATTATATACACATATACTTACTAAATGCAATTATAACACATATAATCATTTCTTTCCATGAAGAATAAAGATCTGATAGCATTTGTTCTATAGTATCCCAGCTGTTTAATAGATCATAGAAATCAGTGAAAACTTTTTGTGCTATCTCTTTAGCTGATTTGGGGAAACATCTGTTTAGCAGCGGAGAAGATTCATACACAGGCAAGGTTGGACATGGTCCAATAAAATTGTGAAGAACACCAGAACTTATGACATTATTTAAATCTATATCATATCTGCAAACATTAGATCCCGTTTCACGATAAAAGTTTTGGATGTCAGTCAATGATTCCAATTTCTTTTTTGGACATTGTTTTACACATATCTTTAGAGAACGTCTTAATTCCTTTATGTCCATAAAAAACAAATACGGCTTGTCGGCAGTACTAATACCGGATAGAGTGTAATTCAATAATTTCTTATTGCTCTTTACGCCACACGTATTGCCGAAGGAATCATATCCATTTATGAGTCGTTGTGGATTCCCATACACGAATGATATACATGCAATTATTAACTGCAAAGAAATTAAGAAATATATTTGTCTAATATAAAGTTTTATAACAATGCCACTTTATTAAAACTTACCATAAGTATCCAAAATATAACGTAAATAACAAGCCACAAAACATCGGTGCAACTTTTTCGCGGTGTCTCATTTTGAGGTGAAATTTCACTTTGTGTACACCCCATTGTCCCGTCGTTTTTTTTATATTTGCTATTCCACACTTTTCGCCATGCAAAAGAAACACTAAGACGTAATTATATTTTTTCAAGAGAATAAGGTTTATAAAATTCAAAAGTATTATTTATAGTAGGTACACATAACCACAAGGGTGCGGCACCAGACAAGTAGAGAAAGCGATTGTTTTTGTTTAGTAAATTCTATTTGATAAATGTTGGTACTTTTCTGATATCCTGACGCGTAAATTTAGTAGTTTGGCAAATCTGAATTTTCAGTGTTGCATGTTTTACGAATAGCAGTTCCTTTCCACATTTAAGTACTATTTTTATTTTTTCTGTGTTATTTTACTGATAAATATCAAAGTCATATTTTCCAAACGTTTTAAAGTGAATTTATGTCACCTTAAATGATTTGTAATTATTAGTTTAATTTACTACCAATCGAAAATAAATTACATATCACATACATATATTGTAGTCTACAAGTCGATAAAGACAAGGGGCAAATAGCAAATCTTTCTTTCAAGTCCGACAAAATTTACGCTATACAGAATTTTTTATATTATTAGTTAAGTTAAAAGTTATTAAATTAGAAGTGAAAGTTGTTTTTTTTTAACTACAATGCGTTTATTTATCTAAAATGCATTATACAATTACTCGACATAAGTGACTGCTTATATATGTACAGTTTTTCTGATTGGGATATATTCTTCCAGAAAAACATACTAAATGGTCTTAAACTTTATTTCTAATAAATTACCTATGAACATGTTACATTTTAATTACACGAATCTTATCATTTCTTGATATACTTCAAATATTTTTTAGCATTAAAGTTATCTTCAATTGTTTCAGTGATTTTGACCTTCCGCTTTGGTTTTCTCCTCTCTAATCTTGTTCTTCGTTCATCTTCTGACAACAGTGACATATCCAAAGGCAACTACAATAAATCATGTAAAAAATTTAAAATGTGTACAGTATTCTACAAAAGTTAAACTTTATCTTCTAATTTTAAAAGTCATTAAAAAAATAGTACTTTCAAAGTAGGCAGCATACTAACAAAATAATAAAAACAAAACCAAACCAAACAAAAAAAATGTCCTATTTTTTATGATTATTGTGAAAATACATCAATGTATGATCACTGTATTTTTATGGCAATTGTTGAAATAACCCTTTCTTTTTAACTAGGACTGCAGATTATCTTGAGGATAAAAAGTAAACATTTACCCTACTAGAATTACCTTAATTATTTTCCTAGGTTCATGATACCTTACGTTTATTGATGCACCATCAGGTAGTACTACAGTTGTGGGGTACAGCCTAGCATAAACTTCTCGATGTACCTTGGTTATGCTTGCTACGTTATTATTTAAAAACCTATTTATTGATAAAGAAGAAACAACGTATTGCGATTTTAACAGTAGAGTTCGATTTATATTTAACATTTTGAGTTTATTTTTGATTACAAAAATCTACAATCTAGTAACCTAATGAAAACAGGTTAACTGTCAAAAGTCTACATTTTTGACGGATTGTCAGCTGTCACACGGACTTTCAGCCAAAGAGTAAAAATTTACAAGAATCGTTTTGCTTCTGTTTTCACTTTTTCTAGTTTGGCAACATTATTAGTTTTAATGTCATGAGTTTTATCGCAGTTAATTAGATAGAATTTAATTTTAACTTGATCAGTACATTTTGAAGTATCACATTTTTGAAGATAACTTTAGTCGGTACAGAGTTTGCAGTTTTATTTTGTGTTCGGTGCCCGTAAATACTAGGTATTGAATCTGTACTATTTTTAATTACAGAAGTGTTGTGATTATGACATCTTTGTAACCTCTTCACCTTACGTAAGGCGCGTAATACATAAAGATGGGTAACAAAGTCTCAGCAGAGGCAGCAGTGCATTTAAAATCAGAAAAAACTGACAGCCCTCCACCAGAATGTCCTATGCATAATAAAGCAAACGATGCCGCGAATACTAAAACCGCACCTTCAGAATGTCCTGTGCAACATAGCACGAATGATATAAATCCATACAACATGGTACGTTAATCTGTATTTTAATTTCATACATGTTAAGTCAAATTAGAAACATACTTACGGAATAACATCATTGCAGATGCCTCCGGCAAATCAACAACCAGCACCGGATCAACCATTTTCTCTTCCAACAAATCGACAAGTATCTACAATTCCAAGAGCAATGCCAGATGGCTCAACTGAATTTTGGGTTTATCCCAGCCAACAAATGTTTTGGAATGCTATGCTACGCAAAGGGTGGCGTTGGAAGGATGATGAAATAAAGCAAAAAGATATGGATGATATTATTCGCATTCACAATGCCAACAATGAACAAGTCATTATCAAATAATTTATTGAAATTTATTTCTTTTTATTAATTGTATAATAAGATTACTATGTTTTATAGGCTTGGCAAGAAGTTTTAAAGTGGGAAGCACTACACGCTAAGGAGTGTGGACATCCAAGATTGAAAAGTTTTGGAGGGAAAGCAACTGATTACAGTCCAAGGGCCAGATTTCGTTCTTGGTTGGGGTAAGATTTTTACCATTTACAATTAACTATATAATATATGAAGAATCTAAACTTTGAAGTCAATAGCATGTCAAACTAAAAATGGCATTTGCATAGAAGGAGTTTCAAATTTGTTACTATTTCAGGTATGAGCTTCCATTTGACCGTCATGACTGGATCGTAGACAGATGTGGAAAAGATGTTCGATATGTCATTGATTATTACGATGGAGGGGAAGTGGATAACAAATTTCAATTTGCTCTCCTTGATGTCAGGCCAGCGATGGACTCCTTTGACAATGTTTGGGACAGAATGAGAGTTATGTACATGAGGTATCGGTACGAACTCGTGGGCAACAAGGAAAATACAAAGTTGACTAATTAACTTCATCCTATTAGTAAAAAGTACTTAAGTTATTTTTTGTTTATTTAAATTATGTTTTAAAACATCACTACCAGTTTCACAAGAATTGTTTAAATGCCATTTACTGCACATAGTAAGATTACATTGTTATGTGGGGTTCCTTTGTCGGCAAAATTTGTCACTGCAGAAACTCTTTGTGATTCTAATTTCGTGTTAATTCGGTTTTAGTGTCATAGTATTAACGCTTAAAAATTAGCATTAAAAATTATTGCTGCCAGAAGCAAGTTAGATTATAGTAACCGTAAGCAATCATGAATGCTGATCTAACAATTGTTTGTTAAACCATTCTAGTACTACCTTGTTTTATTAATAAAACAATTATTTCAAATTTTGGGATTATTTTTCTTTCATAGTTTGTAATGCAAGATTATTTACATGGGTGTAAAGTTTACATTCACAAAAACATGGAAGTTTTTATATTTTTAATATTTGTTAATAATTTAATCATTTGACAGGACCACTCTGGCCTTCCACTGTATGTATGAACTAATAGAATTTTGATACTTAAATACAAATTGATTTAATTAAATGATAAAATTACATTGAAATAAATTGTAATTAATTCTCCATATTCGAAACTTGAACACTTGGCAGAACACCCTTGCATTCATTTTTGAATATTTCGACTTGGTGTTCAATGTACCCTTCAAAGTTACTGTAAGGGCAAGCAGTTAACACTTTGTACTTTGGTTTACCCATGCTACTATGATAGACAGATCGCAATGTCAATATTGGCGGCTTCTCGGGAAAGTTAATACCTGTTAAAAAATAATAATTTATTATAAAACAATGACCTTACAAGGTTATCATATTTTTCACGTGTTAATATATTGTGCTGCCTCTGATTGTCTGAATCAACAGACATGCAAACAATTTACATTGTTTAGTTTGGTTTTTGCCTTTCAACAACAGGAAAGACTACAGATGGAAAATTATGAATAACATTTAAAAATATCTTTGATAGAAGAGGTAAGCAGCGGATCGCAAAGGTTGTCGTCAACGCCCATGGACATCCACAACACTGAGTTACTTTTATAGATATGGAAATGAGTATAATACCTATATCAATTTGTAATATCCAATAAAAGTTGTTCATTTCGAACAGAAGAGCAGCACTATTAGCATCATGTTCCAGAACTGCACCTTCATATTTTACAATAAGCTGCGCCAAAAGTCCTCTTTTCAATTTATCATTGTTCAGTAGATCATGAATCTGTAAAAATATTTCTTATTTTATTTTGTAAATAAAATTTAACGGTTTTTTATTTTTTTTATTACCTTACTATTTAAAAGATCCGTAACCATAGGCACATAATCCATTAAAACTCCTGATTGATGCATTCTGTAATTTAAAACAAGATATAAAAATATTTTTATTATAGTATTATTTTTTTGGTTTTTTAAGTGTATTTAATAACATACTTACAAAGGAAGAGTTATATTGCCTAGACATTTTGTCAAAAATGGTGACAACATGAGCTCTGCATTTGTTGAATTTGGATAACGAACTAGCATAAGAGCTGTGTCAATGCCTGGATTATTTTCAGTTCTATAAAAAAAAAAAATTATTTACCAATAAGTACATGAACCATGTTTTTTGTAAAAAAAATCACCACTGTTTCAAGAGGAATTGGCAGATATTACAAATATGTATCAAGCTAGATCCTGACACTATTTTTAGTTTCTTCTACTTTGATCAGTCTATGGATATGAGCTTGTACGAATTGTGAGACACAAATTTACATGAAACCATACCCATCATTGTATAACTCTGGCAGTCTAGATGTGTCTACTTTTAATTTTATCAAAAACTCAGCTGTATGTCCTAACACATAAACTTCAATATCTTGCTCAGAGGTGAAGCCGTTTCCTAAGAGAGCACTATATTCAAAAGATGCACGGGATTCATCATCCTCGTTTAATTTTTTGATCTGTAAGAAAATTTTAATGCTATAAATATACAAAGATTCATTCTAAATTCATACATGTATTACTACAGATATCAAACAGATGTACTATAACGGTCGTAATTATATTTGCTTGTAAAATGAAATTGACAATTGACCATTGACACTGATACAAATAAACTCTTACCTGATGTGCTTTGTACAACTTTATTAGCTCATTTATAACATTGCATAGTGCATTAGGGTCATTACCATTCCAGTTTGCAAGACTGGGAACATTTTTAATAAGGAATTCTTCATCTGGATTATTAAGAAAACTGTCATCATCGAACCTAAAGTCAGGTGCGAACCAAGGTGTTGATGCATCAAATATGACTTCCCATTTTAATTTTCTAGAGCAATATGGTAAAACCAATCTAAATTGGGTTTCTGCCCCATCGCAATTACTTCCAATTCTTTCTAAGTCAACTTTAGCTTTACATAAACCTGAAATATTTAATGAATATTTGGTACCTATGTCACGACTACTTAAAAATAAAATATCTTGTTATTAATTCTCAAAGTGTCTACTATATTTTTAGTTTATCTGTACACACCAAGTTCTAAATCATGATACAAGTTTTGTATGTAAGGTCTAAAAACTGGTGATATTTCACATAGTACACTACTGTTTTCCATTTTCATTGTGATTGTTTATGAAGATAAAATTATTTCGATCGTATTTTTTTTGTTGCACTGGCTCAGTAGTTTAAAATTGCAGTTACAGGGAATATTTTTTTAAGTCATGATCATATTATTGTAATAAAAGGTAAGAGAACAAATTATGAACACAGAGATAATTGTAAAAAAATGTTAAATGCATTTGACGAGTGCTTGTCAAAGCCAGTTTGTCTATTGTCAAATAATTGGAAGGAACTGAAGTAGTTGAAGGAGCAATAAAGCTCTGTCAGAAAAAGTATCACAAAACTATAAAAAAGCCGTCAACTAAACAAACGGCAACTTCAGTTACAAAAGTAACAGTAAATACTTGACTTTTAATTTCACATTTATTTACCAGCATCGACACCCCTCTTAGATATCAATAAAGACTCAGTGTCTACGAAAAATATGCAAATGGTTGATGGCAAAATATTTAAAATATTTTACACTCTGTTTTACTGTTTATGGTATTCGAGGTTGTTCTGTAATCTATGAGTCTATGTACTAATATTGGCTCTTGATTGGTTCCGTCAGGGTGATAATTTTCGTTTTTCGTTTTATATATATACGCTAAGAAAGGGATGAATAATTTTCTGTGAGTGTATAACATATAAATTTTATCACCAATTTGAGTGATACAAAATATGAAAGACATGCATTCGGTACTTCAGAATCAATTTTCGGAACTTACAAAATTAGCCAGAAAATTCAATTGTTTCTACCTGTCAGGTATTATGTTGTTTTGCTTGTATACGAGTTAAATATAAACATGAAATTAACGTATATTTAATATTGTGTTCAAGGGTTACATGAAGGCATATGTAAACCGTTTGTAGTCGCAGGTCACCAAGTGGGTTTAATTCGACCAGATGTTATGAAACATCTTCATAGATTTCCTGAGGTAAACAATTTTCGACGTTGTGCTTGTTGTCAATCATCATTCTAATATCCTGTTAGATTCTTTTATTGCTTTCGCCGTAATGCATGATATACAGTTTATTAGAGATAAGAAAATATTTCACTTGTTTCAGGTGTTTGTTATTACTGGAAAGTTTGTTGAATTAAATCCGGCTTTCAGAGGATATAAAGAGAGAACTACGAAGGTAGCCGATGTTTTGCAGGCTTTACGTAAAGAGAATGAAATTTGTGCTTTAAAAGGTTGGAGAGATGAGGTAAATGATTGTTTTTTTTTTTGTATTTCATCTTTTACAATTTCTTGTCATTCATAAGTAGAGACCCACATTTATTAACTGGTGCAGCCTCGCGGCGCCTCGCTGTCTTATAACGTAATGACATGCAAAAGAGACAGATAAGGGGCTGGACATACAGAGAGGACTACAAAAGATTCATTTCTTACTATTTTTATGATAACTTTGTCAGCTAGCTTATTTGCTGACTGCTAGAAAATGTTGAATACATAAGTAGTAATGTTATGTGCATGTCTAATAACCAAGAGAAACATTTTAAATTGTTATATTTCAGTGTTTTGAAGTCAGTACACCTTTTTACCATGAGAGTCTCCTGGAAATGGACAGAAGTGCTATTTGTCTGTTTGGTATTAGGAACTACGGAGTTAGTGTAAATGGTTATTTAACACATCCCACAAAAGGCCTTTGCATCTGGTTACAACAAAGAAGTTTCACAAAGCAAACATGGCCTGGTGAGTTATTTGAAGTTGTTAAATTAATTAATACATTTATTATTCAATACTTTATTTGAAAAACTTTTGTGGTATAGATCAGTGGTTGTCACGCTTTTCTATCCATGGAACAAATAGGACAATGTGAGGTATTACCGTATGCCACACAATCAGGCACTAAGTAGTTGACACAACCAATCTATTTAATTTTCTTATGAGTTGTTATAACACATTTCCCTTATGGATATAAGCTTTTTTAGAACTATTTTTTGATTATGAGGCAATTAAAGAACTTCTTTTTAAAGTTAATTTAAATTTTTTGTGGTTTTTTTATGTTGAAATGTGTATATTATTCGGGAGGTGCGCGGGCCGCACAAATGTCCATAGCGGGCCACGGTTTAACAACCACTGGTATAGATAATTCTTGTATATTAAACAAAAGAAAAACTTTGCTTGCAAATTCCTCTAGGAAATCACATTTCTGATGTAAATAGTTGATGCCAACAATGTTTAAAGTACAAAACTTAAACACTGTTACATTGATACAAGTAATTATGTAAAATGGTCCTAATAAAATATATGCAAATAATTATCAGTAGATTATGATTACAGTTGTAATCCCACTCATTTATTATTTGAATTAATAAGCTGATAATGTAATCTGTGTTATTAAAATATAATGTTCGCAATTATAGTATTGAGCATTATTATGTTATATTTAGTGCAAAAGACTTATCATTTTATGCCATAAATGGTATTGTTTTACCTAATTATTTTGGTGAAATGTGTTGAAAGTTATTTGTTGGATGAAAAATTCTTTTATTACTGCAAAAAAAAAATATTATTACTGATACATTAAATACATTCTGTTTTAGAATGATGCAATGTAAAATAAATGGTCTTTATAATCTGTACATGTTGTAGCAAAATAAGAATTTAAAAAAGCATATACATGAGAGTGGACTGTGTATAATTGTTTTTAGGAAAGTGGGATTGCTTTGTCAGTGGAGGCCTTGCAGTTGGCTATGGTATCCTGGAGACTGCTATTAAAGAGGCAGCTGAGGAGGCTTCAGTTGTGGGAGATTTGGTGAAAAAATTGGTGCCATCTGGATGTGTAAGGTTTGTATATGGAAAAGGCACTGTCTCTGTCAATATCAAGGAATATGTTTAAACAATTTTTGATTTTAATTAAAAATTTAATGATTGAAAACTGCATAAAACAAAAAAGTGTGAATTAAAAATCTATTAAATAGTTATTCTGATACTTACGATGTTTGTGTATTAAAATAGTTGGTACAAAAATAAATAAACTGCAAAGTAAATAATGATATGTTTTCAGTTTCTTCTTTGAAAGTGAAAGGGGTCTATTTCCGAATACAGAATATGTGTACGATCTAGAGCTGCCAATTGATTTCGTGCCGCAAAATGCCGACGGCGAGGTGGAGAGCTTTGAACTGTTGACAGCGGAAGAATGCATCCAGCGGGCACTGAGTCCACAGTTCAAAACTACAAGCGCCCCTGTGCTACTTGACTTTCTGATACGGAAGGGTTATATTAATCCTGAGAATGGTAGGTTGCTTGTTGTAACCTTTTCTATGCCATGTAACTTTTCGAAGTTCAAATTTTGTAGTTTAACCTTTTTGTTTACATTTGCTTTATGTGTTTTTTTTACAATGCTTATGTATTTGTTTATTGAGGTGAATACATTATATTTCAGAGCCTCATTATCGACATATTGTGGAGCTGCTGCACGTTCCGTTGCAGTCCATATACAACTGGCCGTACAGCAGCGTGACGACCAACGGAGACGGCAAGGAATAACCTCACCTTCTTTCCATTTAAATGAATTCTCTAGATATTATTTCAACAAATATATATTATGAAGAATAAGAAAGTTTTTAACGAAACAAGAATACCAGTGTTATTTTTCGTGTGATGATTTTTATTTGGCCTAATTGATATCCGGTAGTTTTAATCGTTTGGGTAGTCTTAAAGTATTACCTTCTTTTCATTTATACCTTTCACATAAGATCACTTTGACCAAATTCTGTAACGTAGATTAGTTGGGACGTTAGATATCACGATAGTTTAGCTAGGTATGCTTAATTTCTGTGATACTTTACCAGTTGGTATAAGGGGTTTTATTATATTATTTTTTGTCGGGTTTTTCTCATCTATATAAATACCTTTACCAAGATTAAGTATTTATTATTTTTATTACAACTTTTAAGTTAATTACAACATTGCAACTCAACAATTATTTATGTTAAATATCAGTTGACATTTGAAGCCAGTAAAATAACGTGTCGATCAGGAATATGAAACTAGTCAAAACACGGCTGAGGCCGTCGTGTCGGCTTCACGTTAAATTGTTATCGTTTTAATTTTTAATATTAATTTACGATTTAAATGAAATAACGAATTCGTAGCGTATCGTAATATGATACTTATTAAACGAAAAATCAACGTTTTTAATCACGATAAAACACTGCCATACTGATAGATGAAAAATCACAAGAAAGAAAATAGTTCGTATTATTTTAGATAATATATTAAGATATGAAACCTGGAGTTAAATACATTTCATCATTGTCTTCCCATTTCCGTAGTCTGTATTCACTTGGTACTTATTTTTGTATTGATAGTTTAATGACACATCAATTTTATAATGATTAAGGAGTTTTGACGAACCCGTTACTTTTTAATCAACAAAATTATAGCTGAAACGTTGTTGTTGTAATGTTATGATCGGTATTAACTATAAGCTGAATAGTACAAAATTAAAAAAAAATTACAATATACAATGTTGAATAAAACATTTGTGTCAAGTTATTGTATAACGGCCGGCAAACTTCTGGAACAAATAGCGACGTGGTGGGGGAAACTTCGCGCAGGTACACTCGGCGCGGGAACAAGGGCAAGCTGATTAACCAATAGGAAGGTCGATACCCACCCGCGCCCCCGCGCCCCGCCAAATTGACCGAAAAATCGACTACTGCGCAACTAGAAGTGTTGTTCAAGATGTCTGCCGAGCGCTATAACGTATTTCATTAGAATATTTGTATTCTTTGTAAGTATTATTTACTTTTGGTCAGTTTATTTTGTGGTGCCGTAGTTATTTCCAGTCTTAATTAAAGACAATAGAATTAGGTAACAATTTTAAAATGTAATTATTGAGAGCATTCCGATCATAACTTACAATGCGTAAGAGGTCACACGAATTTAGAATTACGATTGATTTTTTTTTTGTATACTACAATAAATAAGTTAGAACGTAGTAAACTGTTTTAACGTATGAAACTGGTTCCGGGCAATATTTGAGTTTTTCTAAACGTAGATTTTTTTATTCTTTTCTAAAGCACCTGTTTTATTTTACTGAAGTGAAGTTGGAACTATCACTGTTTGGATGTTAAATGGATAATTAAAAATTTTGATTAGCGATTTGGTGAAATAATTGTTTCGTCGTCAGTGTAGTTAAAAGTCGAACGCTAGAGATTGTTTGTATTGAGATTTAATGAAATTACAGCAGTTTTATACATTTCTATGATATGTTAGCGGTGAAAGATTTTTAGATATTAAATTTACCTAAATACAAATTATTAATCTTTTTAAATGTAACCGTTTGTATTGAAGCAAATCTAGGGAAATAGTGCTTTTCCTTATCTATAAACGAAATTAAAAAAATATAAAACTTCAATTTGTTTTTTATATATCCACCTTAGTCAGTAAAACACGCATTTGTATATAAGTAGAACTTTATTACAACAAAGTTGCATTACTGATAAAAAATATTGCATATTACGTTATTTTTAACATGGGTTAAAAAATAATAACTAGTAACAACTATTGTCGACAAGAAAGGCTTAAAATGAATTATTTAAAAGCGATAATTAAGAAAATTATTATGATAGAAACATATTTGTATTGCATTAAAGAAAGCATTAAGAAACAATGCGCTTTAAGTATGAAACAAGCAAACACAAACTTTGAACACTTTCATACATAGATTGACCCTTACAATCGCACATTTAAAAAAATAACACATTTAAAATAGTGTATGGTTTTACATTCGAGAATTTAAAACTACTAGGTGAACTACAATGAATAAAAAATTGCAAAGAACTTGGAAATAAATGACATTATTACAAATATTTAACAGGAAATCTGCAAGATTATTGTCCCACAATGTATAAAAATAGCTGTTTAGTTAACAATCTAATATTTAGCATTAATTCCTTTTTATTGCTTTTGTTTTCCTTTATTCGACTGTCACTTTGTGTAAATATATAAAATTTAATTATTAACTCTTCATAACTTGATTAACAATCATTGATTTAAATTACCTTATCTTAAATTAAACGACGTAATGTAAGGGAGATATCCATGTATTGAAAATGTGATTCTTATAAAAAGTTATTTAGTACAAAACTATTTTGGACTTGAATTTTTAATAATCATCACCGCGGGACACCACCTCCTTGCACGTTGGTCTGAGCAGGATGGTGTGCTCGTACTGCGCGGTGTAGCAGCCCTTGATGTCGCAGAGGGGCGGGTAGGCGTCCACCACGCCCTTGTCGCACAAGTCCTTTAGGGCCATCGCGTAACGCGACGCCCCGGCGCGCTCCAGCCACCGCTTGCAGAAGGCCAGCGTACTAAAGTTTTTATTGATCAGGTTCAACAGTTGTTTCGATGATTGAAGTCTGAAATAGTAATAAAAGTGTTTTGATTTTTTTTATACATCCTGTTTCTTGTCCAATCATTACATTTAAACCACTCACCTGTAACCGAAACCTAACAATAGTTTGCCAAAATTATACTTATTTTTTGTTTTTTATTGAATAAATATTAGCAGGTTTTTGTTAATTTACTAACATTTATTTTACCACACCAACGAATCTCTAGGCTTGTACTATGATATGGTCAACATTAGTCGAATGGCGGAATTCGAACTCACGACCATGTTATCAAAATTAGGCTTAACCATTAGACTATTGGCGCATAAATTACAAACAAACATAAAAAAAACTGTGTTTCAGTGATCTGTTGCTTACCGCAATGGTACAAATTGTTGATCGAAGTTCTTCATATAGTGAGAGCAATCCATATCGTCGTGTACTTGTCCGCGGCCGGTCGAACCGAAAGTCTCAATGGCATAGAATTCATTTTCCTCCATACGCGTTGTCTCCCCTCCCTTTACAATTGGTACAGTTTTACCGGCATGAATTCCTATTAGATTAAAAAGAAAAGTTGCAACTCTTACTTGAAGAAGATATGGTAAATATAGATGCCTATTTGGAAGAAGGTATACAATAACTATAAGTCAAATAGTAATTTATACATACTGTATGGTCCAATGGAGTGACCGTTCAAGTTACGAATTGGCTTCACTTGGTAAACTTGACCATCTAATTCCACTTCATGTGACTCCATTACCTGCAATTAAGACCAAATTGCTATAAAAAAAAAAGTTCAATATCCAATACTTGGGAACGAATGTTGGTTTTGCATCGGAATACTTGTTTATATTACGTACATACCTCTTGTACAGCAGCTCCTACATCACACAGTCTGACATCAACACCAGAAGCTTTTATACCGGCCTCTGTGGCCTCCTGCACACCTTTCACCAGTGGGTCGTACCGAGGGTTGAAGTGCAGTGTGAACGCGCAGTCGATGATGCGACCGTTAATATGTGTACCGAAATCAATCTTAACAACATCATCATACTCCAAAACTGTATTATCACCTAAGGACAACAATTTTTTCTCTTAACAAAAATAAACAATTTAATGTATTAGAATTTATATAGGTATTCATTTCTTTGGACCAGTCTGTGAAAGTATATGGCCAATTGTACCAAAGTATTGTATTAAAAAAAATGAATAATTCATCAATATGATTTAATTTATTCCTACTAAAGTGAACTTGCCGGACAATGTTTACCCCATATGAACACATCATATAAATGCCAAGCTATTTATGCTAGATGTCATTATATAATAGTAAAGTCTGCAGGGAAATTTTATTTATTTATTAAGACTTTTAATATTTGTCTCACCTGTATTTGGTGTATAATGTGCAGCGCAGTGGTTACGGCTACAACCAGTGGGGAAAGCCAGTCCCGCTTTAAGACCATCTTCTCCGATAAGACGTCTTGCTGTTGATTCAAGCTCTTCACAGATTTGTATCATTGTCATACCAGGTTTAATCCAATCTCGAATGTATTTTCTTGTCTAAATATTATACACTAAAGTATTAATAAAGTTTTTCAAAATGTGTGTGGTTATTCCCTCTGCAGGCTCGGCCATCTAGCAAGAATGGATTCTCTGAGTGTTAGATGCGCTATATACCAGAGATACCTAGGACTACATAGAGAGGGATATGCAGGAGAATCAAGTCTTAGACTGTTATTTGGTTTGGGTTACATTGAATAATTGTATGAAGGAGAATTAAGAAAAACAGAATAATTTAATTAATATTGCATTATTTAGCTAGTCCAGTTGACTAAATCGGTGGTCACATGATGCACATTGTTTTAAATTATTTTTTTTACTCTTAAATGTGTTACTTATTTTATAATGATTAAATATTAATAATAACCATAACCATGAATTTAAGATCTCATGTTTGTACTATATACTACTCTATTTTACCTGTCTATGTGCTTCAGCTGCATGTCTGATTTCCTGGTAAATATCCTGATGCATTCTATCTAGAGCTCTCTTCTCTTCACTTGTGAAGCGATCCTTAGCTGTTCTTTCATCAATACCCTCAGCAGGGCCGTGATCCATACTTTGGCCTTCAGGGAAGTTACCTGTTTAATTCATAGATTAGTTTTTTATTTTTATGTCTGGGGTATACATGTGTAGCCTGGTAAATTAATATAAAATTTTCGTTAGAATTCAAAAAGAAAATGTTAATTTTAATAAGAATGCATGGTTCTAATTAGGTTAATTTGATAGATGAGATTGAATTTTATTAATTGTATTAAAGAACTTTAAAATACAATAGTATATAAATTAATTAGTACTGACTGTCAGGATACAATTCCGCGATAGGAATTGTCGGTGGGTTTGTTTGTGTTTTTCCAGAAGGTTTGGTCTTATTCTTGTTTTTCTTCTTCTTTTTCTTTTCTTCAGTTTCGCCAACATCTTCAACTAAATCGTTTTGTACTTTATCACGCGGTTCAGGTCCATTTTCCACGGACACTTCAGTTCCCGCTAAAATTTAGACATAACAAAATAAGACAAAGTTTAAATCGAATTCTGACGCAATGCTAGGTTAGAGAAATATTCGGTTAATAAATTGAAAACAAGAAGATACAAATTATCTTAAATAGTATAGATGGAGTCTAACCTGTCTTCTTCTTTTTTTTCTTTTTCTTCTTCTTTGAGGGATCTTTCGCTTCAATTTCCTTTGTATCATTTACATCATCATCTTCTTCTTCGTCTTCTACGTGATTTTTGTTTTCCTCAACTGTTTTAACTGCAGCCATTGTAATCTTTTATAACAAATTACATAAAAATAAAACTTGCGGTATCATATCATGCATGCGTTAAACTTCACTTTAGGGTTGTTATATTAAAGGATTTTTAGCAATCGGTAACTTAAATTTTACCGAAAACGGTAACTTATATGTTGTTTGCGTATGTCTTTTTTATTTTAAGTTGAAGTACACTTAAGCAGCACTTGTTATTTGTTTTTAGTTTTTAAATAATTACTTTCACAAATTGAATGAATCCATTTAAACACTCAGCATTAAACACAAATTAGGACGAAATATTGCAATCGTCGCAATATAAAGTAAAAACACAAAACATTAGCACTTATATCGATTTTCCATTGAAATTTATTGTAATTTAGAAGTTACCGCATAAAAGCTTGGTACCATACAGTATTGAAATTATACCATTTTAGAACCTGAAGAAAATAAGTTTTACTGTAGATTCGTTTATCCTTTTTTTAAATCTTCATTTTTTAATACTCATATATTGAGTTAGTTGATCAAATGTTACTATATACATAAGTATAAGTACAAACTATATACACCTTAAAAATCATAAGTAAATTTTAAATAACTACTACACCTATTTGCTTAAAATTATTTGATTGCCTTTTTAATTAGTTTTTTAAGTTAATAAATAGTTTTAAGAAATAATTATCTACAATTTGTAGGTCCTTGTAATTTGTATAAAACATATTTTGAATTTATATTCATTACTATTATAAATACGTAGTGGATTCTTAGGATAACTACTAACAAATAATAGTGTGTGTAATATCTTTTCACAGTAAAAAATATAGCTTGACTAGACAAGTGTGGAGTGAAGCGCGGGAAACACGCCCTTGAGCACGCGAACACTTGACGGTACACCGAACTATACTCTTTATAGTTATGTTCTCTGTGTAAACTATAGCATATATGGCAGTTTAAGGTTTTTAAAATCTTTTATCTTCATTAGAGTTTGAGGAACCCTACTAGGCATCATTTAAGTCTAGTTTATGATTTTCAATAGATTAAAGGTTATTTCATTTTTTGAAATAAATGTAAAATCAGTTTTTAACTAAAATTGTCCAGTGCGTCCAAAATATTATATTTATCTAACAATAAAAGTAATTATTGAACTTGCGTCGTAATGCTTTTTTGCTTTTTTTTCGTACAAAATACGTATATGAATATAACTATATAACTTATAAAGGAAGACTACAAGCAAGACGTTTTTATTAAAAATAACAAATTATTTCATCTGTACACATAACATTGATAGTCCTTGGCTAACTCGCATCAAATAAAAAAAAAATTAAAAGCTTAAAAAGGTTTTTAGTTTTGTAAGAAATCACATTACTCTGCCGTACTCTTAGCCACTAAACACTTTATTCAGTTCCTTTGAGAATAAAATAAATGAATCGATGAAGATATAAAGTTGGCTTTGAATTTATTTAAGGCTTTTTAAATTCTGAATCTCTCTAAAACCCTTTCGTTTTTGTAATTTTACATAACTACGTGGGCTGCTCTCTTTGATCTTGTAAGAATTGTAATAACTCTTTGGAGGCGAAAAGCGTATTGTGGATGGCCTGTGTTATATTTAAAAAGTATTACCTACGTTGAATAAAAGTCTTAACAAGTCACTAATGTAATTATAAAAGCTTTCATACAATTTGATTGTTTCACCAAAATATACTTAATACGTTTTAGTGAAAGGTTCTCCTGAGGGAATATAATCCACTTTACCTGTTAGACATCTTTTATTGGAAGTAATTTGTATGAAATATTGTTTTTGTATAACCAGATTTTGCATTCGTAAAGGAAAACGGGGTAACAAGCGAATGTTTTTATTTATTTGTATTTATCTCATGTAAAATAGAGAATTCTTTAATACGTGCTTGTTAATTTGACAAACCGACCAGGCCGATGTATAAATAAATATTTAATAAAGACCGTATGAAGCCTTTAAACAGATCACGTTAATTACTTAATTTGGAAACCAAATAAATGTATACAAAGATGGTAAGGAATACGTATCAAATTTGCACACAATTTTTGCCTTCAAACGTTTATATTGGGGGTTTTTAATCATGCAAGAACTTTGGTTTTATGATGTAGGTGTGACATTAAGAGGAGTTGAACGACAGGACGCGTGTTGACAGCTATTAATGTTATTGATTAAAAAAAAATTAATACAAAAATGCGGGAGCAAATAGACGTGTTCGATGAATTTTGGTGACAGGACGTACACACATATCGTCATGCTATAGAGTACTATAGTAAGATATCCACTGTTTACTATAATTTGTGTACGTATTAAATTCTAAGCTTTATTGTATTGTCTTAGTAAAGTTTATTATCCTATTACCTAGTTATCTGTCTATGTATTGTACACGATACTTCATTAAAGTACGAATAACTTTTACGATGTAATTTGTTACGTTGAGTAACTGATTGACCAATTGACGTAACTAATTATTGAGTGCTATTTTGGATGGGCTTTGCTTTTTTTCATTTCCTTAAAATTAATAGTGTTTTGTTTCAATTTTTATTTCCTAGTATTGTGATGAAGTGGTCAAAGAAATGCGGTGCGGTCTCTGAGCGATTTCACCGCGAAACTTATTTCCTTTAGAAGGAAATTCTTTATGATCGACGTGACTTTGTATGCCACGTGTGTTTGGAATTAAACATTTTTTTTCGTTTTAATATAAGAATAATAAATTGGAAGATCACGACACCGATTTTTCTGTTCGACTCAGTTTATGATGTTGAAAAAAATCTTAAATTGTCAATAAGTTTTAATATTATCCAGAAAAAAATTAAGGACTTTTTTTTTGTTTTGATACGATTGTAGATTAATTTTGATTAGATAATTAGCTTGTGGTATGCTCATTTGTTAAGAAGATGATCGAAAATATACAATCATATTGAGTAAAATTTTGTCAAAGCAAGAGTTTTCTTATCACAATACAATCAGAAATCGTGTGATAAGCGACACGCCAATATAAGTTTCGGCACTGTTTACCAACTTGTTAGCTGTATTTAGCAACGTGTGCAGTGCGGTTTGCACGGTGCGCGTTTTCCGTCTATCCGTCTTGATAATTTCGCGTTGTCAGTCGCTTCCCGTCTGTTCACCAAGTAACACGTTTATATATTATTTTTATCTTCATGCGTTGTGTTATAAACTTAATTACGAAGTATTTGTAAAATTATTTGATTAAAAATGTGTTAAAGTGGTTCATTCTTAAGTTCCTTCTGGAGAACTAAAAATATTAAGTGGACGGATTAAAATTGAAATGTGGTAAATATATATATTTTAAAATATTTTAAAATATTTCTGTTCATGTCAAATAAACGTGTGACATGGTTTGGTAGACATTGAAATGTTTTGAAAGTAAACTATTACAATGTTAGGTGTAGATGTTTTTTTTTTTAATGAAAAACTATTCAATATAACCATTATTTGAAAAATACTATGAATGATGACGCGATTTCGAGTTATTCTAAATCACGACCGGCCGGTGTGTGGGACGAATGTTTGTAAATATATAAAATTCATATAGAGCTGTATGTTATTAACAAATTCATTAGCAATAGTCATCTTCGCGTAGCCGCAAATATCCGGTCTTTGTCCAGTTGTGGCATGTCGCTCCTTCATCACTCTAGGTCCATCGAGTGTTATTTATATATTTACATATACTACCTAATGGTATGAAACCGAAGAAGAGCCCCCGATGGGCTCAACTAGCTGGTACCGACACCGATCTACACATGAGTTACGCCATTTTTATAATAAGTATAGTGAAATTTCTCACGAAAGTTTTATTCATTTAATAATGTTTACATGTTCTAATCTACCGATTCAGTTATGTATTTGAACGTTACGCGTCTTTACAGTACATAATATTCGATTAATTTAGGCCGTATCTCAATTATATAAACAAAATTAATCTAAATATTTGACGTAGCTCTGCTTTGAACGATTTAATTTAATATCATTTTCAATGAGGCGTATGTCGATATCGTTTTTAAAAAAAGATACGTCACTGCTTAGTAGTTACTGTGTCTGTTAGCTATATGTTTGATTCTAGCACCTAAATTGTGCTGTATTAAAAAAAACTTAAATTTAAATAGATTTTATCGGTAACCGATGGATGTTTGTAATTTCAGTATTAAAGTTCTTCTTTAGTTTAAGGAAAGGAGTGTTTTTACATTATACGTACAATTGTACTTGTGCTAGTTAAAGAACCCTTTACGACGAATTGATAGGAAATTACGACATTATTGACATAGTTCTCCGCAGGCAAGCATCACGGACTACTGCCAACTTATATACCCGTTTCCTTTTTGTTTCTTTAACCTTTCAAGTGGTGAATTATACATACGTGTCGAAGAAGTAGATTAGACGAGAATGTGTACAATGTCTTTACTTAATTTTAAATATAATAAAGGTTAATTTCAATATCATTTTTACTATTTTAATGAAATGAGTAAAATACTTTTTAAAATTATTGTAATATAAAGACAAGATAAATTACGCTGCGTTTCTTGAAAATACGAAGTTAAATGCAAATGCAATGACGTTGTTTTAAAGTCTAGACTAAAGTTTAAATTGAATTGAGAAGTCACACTTTATAAGGCTTCTTATTACTTCATATAAATTCTACATTTTCCAAGATTGTATAAAGTGATAGTAGTTAAAATATAAATACTTACAGTTTATATTATCATGTTTGCACATATTAAAATATGTAATGCATTATTTGCAATGTAATGAAAACTATTGATCGATATTGTCTTAATATAGAGACTATTGTCCCCAAGAACAAATATATTAGTAATAATAATAATAATAATAATAATAATTCATTTAATCCATTTGAAAACATTACAACACAATTACAACAATGAAAGAACCAAATATGAGGTAATAAACAAAATAAAAAAGAGAAAATAAAAAAAGGAAGAATAAAAAAAACACAAATAAAAAACGCAAATAACTACGTCGCTGTGTGTTGTAATGCCGAAAAGGTTAGGCCTTTACACACATACAACACTGGTATTCTGCAGTAAGATCTCCTCACTAATAGATTGTCGAGGATGAAGTGACTACGACCATTCTCGTTATACTCATGGTGTTAATCATATTACGATAAGTGACAAGAGCAGGGCGTCATTTACTTACGAAAACGTGTCACAGCATTGTGATTTTATAAAAGTACTTCCATTACATTAAGATAAACATAATGATAACATAATAAACAATTTGCTGTTGACTTTAAACGTTTTTTTTATAATATTGCATAGATAACCTCAAACTACGACTTGTCAAATAGTACGTTTTTAGGTTATAAAAATTGAACCACAAAATTTAAAAAGGTTCGCAACGAGATGTCAGGTCACTTCGTTTATGCACGCTTGTTTTACACAACATAAAGATGCATGGCGTTTAAAAGGTTCAGAACGTAAATTACGTTTGTACCGCGAACATTTACATTTTACTCTAAGTGCACTGTTCGTGCACAGATAACACAAATTTACATTAGATATTTTTTTTATAAACGGACAAAAATAGTTTTACATAGTAATATGTCGAAATAAACCGAACTGTGGTTTTAACACTACTGCAGCACACGTATATCTACCTAAATTTTTATAACCTAAAACAAATTATTAGAAAAGAGGTACAACAATGTAAGCTAAATTTTTAATAAGCTAATATATGATTAAATCTATTATTAAATTGTATGTAGGAAATGAAATTGAAATCTTCAAAATAAAAGATCAGTAAAATCATGTTGAATAAAACGCGCTATTAACACTTCTGCTCCACTTCAATTTACTTTGATGTTGGAATAAATGAATAGCAATGTGAAAACTCAGCTAAGCGGTTGATAAGCGCGTGAGCTTTGAGCGTAGACATCTAGATACTTCGCTCCTAAAAAGGGTTGCTGAAATTTCCAAACATGTTTAGGAAAACGTGATATTTGGTTAACTACAAATTTAGAGCGTAAGCATTCTTTAGAACAGTTTAAAAATTGATGCTGGTTGGTTGTTTACACATTGTTTAATTAAAAGATATTGCTATTTTTTTTTGTTAAGGCGAATGTTTCGTATTGATTTCTTTTGTTTTTTACTTGGCAAACATTCATTTGGGACTATTATTTTAAAGTTGCTGTGTATAATGCCAACGAAGACACCGCCTACATGTCACGCCCTTGATTTGCATAATGCCCGCAGATATTTTATGTTACTTGTCTTCAGCTCAGCTTTTGTAGGTCGAGAAAATGCTCTAAATTTAAACGTTGAATAGCACACGTTATTCGGCTGTTCAATCATGTATAGACTGAATGTATAATTATAGATGAATGTACGAAAATATTTTGAGCATGACCTATAATTTTTTAAAGGCCACGTTTAACGAATAATGGAATGTTTTAGCGAAAAAAAAAACAGTTTCTTTGAATTTTTCATTTTCTTCATTAAATAAAAGACGTTTATTAGCTGATTTTCTTGTAGATGAATCGTTTAAACCGATTCCGAGAATAGATGATTCGTCTGTTTAAAATATTTATATGAACTTTGCTAATATTAACGAGATATGTTTGTAAATAATTATTTGTTTACTTCGGGACCAAAAAATACTATTGTTCTATCGTTTGGCTTTGTGCCAAATGCATACACACATGCTCATCTATAGTTAATATGTATATACTCATTTTCTATAAGAAACGAAGCGCTTTCTTTGCCAACAATGACAATTAAGCATTAATTTTTTTTAACAAATTTACTGTGCAATATCACTGTAATAGACAGTGTATTGTTTTGTAAGTCACTATGTTTTTTTTAAATACATTTTTTTAAATGAAAACATAATGAATTCAAATGTGACTTATTTAATAGAATGCCGTGTTAAATTTTATGATAAAATCAAATGAACTACCTTTTTTTTTCTTCTCACTGCCATTAATTAAATAGGATGTCATTATGAGTGGTGAGCTCTGTTAATGAACTCTTGAAATCTCCCCGTCAGATAAAAAATGCAGATTTTTCTTATAGATTCCACAAAAATGTTTATTCTTGTCATTTTACCTTTACATTTGTTTGTACTTATACAATATTAATAAAACTGGTACGTGTAAGAGTCTGAATTAATTTACAGAAGTATTTACTCTCTCCCCCTACGAGTATGTATCCTGTAAACAAAACGCTGTCAATAAAATCGTTTTGCAACAGTTTATGAAAATAAATGAGAATTTCGTAAACTGAGAAATAAACATTTTCGTTCGTGTCTGTATACCGTCAGTTGGATGTAAGGCGTAGTCCCTCTGCCTTCGGTAAATTGTCTGTTATGACATAGCTGTAACATTTCTTTACGGAGATTTCAACATTGTTCCATTATATTTTCTCAGAAATTTATTGCTAGGAATTTTTTCGGTAATGGAAAAGAAACTATGAACACTCTATATTTACACAGTTTTGTTCATTTAGAAACATTTAAGATTTACGTTGAATTAATTCGTACAACTAGTAATTGTGTTAGCAATGACACATTTAAAATCAATTAAGTCACGGTCACTTCAATTTATATAGGTAACTAGCTGACCTCACGATCTCTGTTTCACTTTAAAGGCAATAAACATACAGATTTTTGAATCTATTAGGGAATACAAAAAAAAAAACATTTCCTCCACGGTAAAAACGCTTGTATGGGAAATGGAAAAGGGCTACTTTTAAGGCTTTCATGGGACTTTTTCTAATTTTTCTCACCTTTTAAACCTTCCCTAGACCTCCACGAATATTCCAAGACCAAGATGAGATAAATCTGTTCAGCCGTTCTCGAGTTTTAGCGAGACTAACGAACAGCAATTCATTTTTAAATATATAGATAAATATGAAGATAGCATCTTGAATGATTAGTATTCGTCTGTGAGACAAGAGGTCACAATGGAACTGATTTATTGATTTTTAACCACTATTCTTACATATTATCATTTAAGTTTATGCCAACAACAACAATAAGACATATATTAACGTCTTGAGAATATGCACTTTCTTGATACAGTCTCAATGTCGCGTCAACATTAATAGGTTGGACGTCAGCCAAGTTTTCTTGTTCTGTTTTTTTTTTTAAAGTATGCAACAAACATTTTTAATCACGAAACTTCGTTAAAGACAAGTTTTATCAAGATGTACTCATGTACAGTCTTTTCGTTTCACATTTTCATTAATACGTTAATATTGTAATTTACAGTTGATTTTTTCCTTGTTTTAATAAATGTACTGGTAAGTGGTTATTTTTCTTTGTTTTCAAATATTTTTAATCACCATTCATGATCATCATCGTCAGTCTATTAGTGAATATTTCTCGATGCTTTCCATATTAGATCTAATGAAAGAATATAAACATTCAGAATGATTTAATTAAACCCTGTTCTTATCCCAACCACGTAGGATCGGCGCACCAAGGCTTCCTCCAGATCTTCCATCATTTCAGTTATCATCATCATCATCATCAACAACAGCCTTTGTCTGCCCACTGTTCGACATAGGCCTTTCCCAATGCCTTCCATCACTCACTTCTTTCTATTAAGAATAGATGGTGATTACAATATTCACGCCTTCCATCCATCACTCTTTCTCACATTTCTAGGCCTACCACTAACGGTATACTATACCTACGTGGTCATGTGTGCTTTTTACTTCAATTTTTTGCAGATCGCGTGATATACAACCACGATACATAAATCGTGTTTACAATGACGCTAGCTGTAGTCGTATGTAGCATGAACGAGGTTTTGGCGTTGGTAAATTCGAGCAGTCGCGCTCCGCATGCTCGTCGAGTGGCCGTGTCGTAGCACTCCGCCTCTACGAGCTACGAAGTTACTCGTAGCAGTGTATTAGTAATAACAAAGGGTGAATAAGGTTTTGGATTTATATAATTGTTGTGTGTTATTCTATAACTTATTATGCAAGTGAATTATGTTCTAGTTTAAGGGTAAGTAGTACGGAGTATTATCGTAATCTTGTTGATTTGTTGGTTAATCATTTTGCGCGTAAATTAAAAATGTATTTTTCGTATCATATCTGCTGTTTCAGTAAATAAAATAAAAGTTACTGACCGTGAACGTATGCAGAAATTGAAATAAAGCATGGTTATTGGTATTCTTTGTGCTTTAACAAGCCTATGTTGTTTATTCCGCTCGTGAGGGAGTTTTAATTTTTTGATGACAATAATTGGTGTCCTTTCTCAAACATCGTACTTCGATTTTTTATTTGCATATAAAAATATAATTTATTTTTTATTATTAAAACATAATTTTTCTATTTTTCTCTCTTAGTTTTTAAATAAGTATGAGCTGTGGTCTTTTTTTTCAAGATTGCAAATTGAATGGTAAATTGTTGATATTCATTTTACATGTCTATTGGTAGTATATTAAAACAACGATTTAGCAGTTTTGACGCACGTCGGGTAAAATTGCAAATGTTAAAGTGTAATAGATTAAACATTTTCCTAGCATTTTATTTTTATAAAAAGATATACTTAAGTAAAGTCCTTTAAAGCGACGTCCGGAAATGAGCCGTTAATGCTGCACGTTGTATCCTCGACGGCAATAAACTGACATTGTCTGTCAGTGACACCGTGGTAAAGTTTATTAGAGAGTGCATTTGAGAAATTTCAAAGTTAATTAAAAATAACCTTTTAATTTTTTTGCAATAAACCAAACGTTAATTCGTCTTATTTCTACACGTCGAGGTTATAAATTTAAAATAAATAATTATTATTTACTCGTTAAAGAGTTATTACTGCAAGTTACAGAGTTTATACAAAATGTTTAGAAGCGCCAATAGCGTAATGGTACGGACTACCGATTTAGCAGTTGTGGGTTCGAATCCCACCATTCGACTACTGTCGTCAACCACATCCTAACAGTCTTTTTCGAGCTTACCAGGAATGTTTTCAAGAAATATTAGTAAATTAACAAAAATATACTTACATTTAAAAAAAAAAACTCTTTTAAGTATAATGTATTATATATACAGAGGACCGTATACTGTGGAAAGCATTGGGATAGGCCTATGTCCTACAGTGGGCAGACAAGGGCTGATGATGATGATGATGATGATGATGATGATGATGTATATGTAAACATTTATTCAATTGTGATTCTATTACAGTATCACCCTATCACCTTCCATAATCATCAATTGTGCCCTATACTTAAATAAGTAAAGTATTTAAAAGCAATAACATTTGATTAAGAATTTATATTAAATAAATAAGAAAAACTAACTTTACTTTAGCTAACTATGAGTGTCAAGTATATACTGATAATAAAACACAATAAAAGTGTGTAGCTTGTAAACATTTGTATTAAAATAAATTGAGGTATAAACTCGCTTAGTTATGACTTAATACGAGGACAGCCCAGGTGTTCTCGGAGCCACAATATTTACATATTCCCGCAGCGAGCCGGCTCGAACTGCCCACTTTTTATGCAAATTATTTGCGCGCAACAACTGTAAAAGAAAATTGTCTGACTGCATCACTTAAAATAGTTAAATAGTTACTTTAGCATTGGAGATTCAATGTACGAAATCAACACTAAGAGATTGTTTAAAGAATTTGTTTATTGTCGGTTACAAATTATAAGAGAAATTAATACTAATACACTAGTAGAATTTTAGTAGAATAAATGTTATTCCTTTTCAATGCCTGAGTAGTTCAGCACCATGTTTTATTAATTAAAAATGTCTGTACGGTCATTAACGCTTAATGCTTCCGGCGTTCTTCCTTTTTGTCCTAACTGTTTTATGCTAATTGCTTTCGTGGTGTGCAGTTGTTTTAATATTCTAATTAGTGATGTGAGATATATTAGATTACGGTGAAGGAAAACATCGTGATGCAACCTGCACATATCTGCGAAGAAATTCAAAGATATGTGTGAAGTCAACCAACACGCACTGGGCCAGCGTGGTTGACTATG